>JAAALK010000080.1:47872285-47898054 GCA_019279435.1 Zizania palustris
TCTCCAGAGTCTTTATTGGCCTACAATAACAGCTGATGCGGAGAGCTTAGTCCGCACTTGTCAAGGATGCCAGTGGATGGGTCGACGGAGTCATCGCCCACCAACAGCTCTTCAAGTCATTGCTCCGGTATGGCCTATGGCCAGATGGGGTATGGATTTAATTGGTCCCTTTCCGGTAGCCAAGGGAAATCTGAAGTTTGCAGTGGTAGCTATTGAATATTTTTCTAAGTGGGTGGAAGGAGAACCCTTAAAAGCCATCACTTCGAACAATGTACATAAATTCTTCTGGAAGAATATCATTTGCCGGTTCGGAGTGCCTAGATACCTCACAGTTGATAATGGAACACAGTTCGACGCAGAACCCTTCAGGAAGTTTTGCGAAGATCTAGGCATTCAGTTATGTTTGCTGTAGTGAGGCATCCTCAGTCTAATGGAGCCGTAGAGCGAGCCAATGGAAATATTTTATCAGTGCTAAATCGAAGAATAGTAGGATTAGCAAAGGGACTGTGGACCGAAGAGCTTCCGAAGATTTTGTGGTCCATTCGGACTACGCAAACAAGGTCCACGGGTTTTACCCCGTTCAGACTACTATTCGGAGATGAAGCTATGACTCCGACGGAGCTCAAAGGAGGATCATTTCGCAGCACCGAACCGGACATTGAAGAAGAACGACAAGCTTCGCTAGATTTATCAGAAGAAACAAGACTTCGAGCTGTAGCAAATTTATCAAAGTATCATCAGCAGACGAAGGCTTGGTTTGACCCGAAGGTTAAGCTCAATGAACTAAGACCGGGTCATCTTGTTCTACGAAGCATTATAGCACCAGGGAAGTTAGGGAATAAATGGGAAGGTCCATACCTAATTGTTCGTTCAGGGCACCCCGACTCTTTTAAGTTAGCTAATTTAGAAGGTGAAGAGTTAGCACATACTTGGCATGCGGAGCACCTAAAGCGATACTTCGCATAAGGGCTCCTTGTAATTCGCTTGTAATCATCTTCTAAATTAATAAAGCATATGATCCTGATAGTGCCTTCCCCTCATAGACTTCCAGCTTCCAAGTGGACGCACTGGAACCGCGGGGTCGACCGAGAGGGAAGTGTCATGAAGTTGGGTTGTATTTTCGGACTTCGAACCTGCAAGTTCGAAGCTTCCGACGTGGGGGCTGACATAATCCGGAGTCCAAGCCACCGGCTTGTAGGCATCCGTAAAAGAGCCCAAAACCACATCATACGGAGTCCAAGCCATTGGCTGGTAGACTTCCGTAAAAAGAGCCGAAGGTGGCCAAAACCTGCGGAGTCCAAGCCATTGGCTGGTAGACTTCGTAAAAAGAGCCGAAGGTGGCCAAATCCTGCGAAGTCCAAGCCATTGGCTGGTAGACTTCCGCAAAAAGAGCCGAAGGTGGCCAAAATATACGGAGTCCAAGCCATTGGCTGGTAGACATCCGTAAAAAGAGTCCAAGAGACCATTGCAAACTCCGAACCATTGGTTCGACGGAGATCGCAAAAATAAGCCGAAGGTGGCTAAAGCAAAACAGAATTTGAGCCATGAGCTTCGAATGTCTGTTAACACAGTCCAAAGTGACAAATTATTTAAGACACTAAAGTGTCCTGAAAGTTATCTCAAGTGATTTCTTTCATAAAACAAAGGTACTAAGTTGCCATTCTTCCGACTGCAAATAGTCGAAGACATTTCATAAGATTTTAAAAGATCTTTAAATTACAGAGGGGCTCCGAACCCCCAAAAAATTGTACTCCGAAGTTTTTTCTTTGCGCATAACCATCTTTGAATACATTTCGAAGTTGCTTATACCCAAAGAGGGGCTAGTAAATATGGAGACAATTTTAAATCGGTATTCATTATTCAAATAAATGTGTTTACGGATTACATTATGAAAAATTGGTATCTATACCAAGAAGGAATCGGAGACCTCTTCGGTCCCTAGAGCTAGGGGTGGAACGACTAGTTCCAGCACCGGGAGTTCTAATAACTTTACGTTTAACTCTCTTGCTCCCCTTCGAAGCTCTAAAATCCTTTTGTTCTTGTTGAAGCTCGGCCCAAGTTTGAAGCCGTTCGGGGCTCCTTTCCCAGCTTCCAAGTTCTTCAGGCTTTTTATTTCGAGCTTCATCTCCGTCTTCAGACCAAATAGTGTCTTCAGAAGATGAAGTGTTTACGTTAACCTCTTTTTCTTCCTCTTTAATATAAGACAATACATCTTTGATTACTTCGGGCGCAATTACGCCGGAGTCATCTCGAGGAATTAGAAATCGAGGATGTTTATAAGCTTTAAGAAGATCGAAGGTAGTCCATAATGAGCGAACTTCGTCGTTAAGCTCTAACACTTCGATATCCTCCATAAGAGGCAAAGCCTAAAAATATGACAAACAAGATTTTCATTGATAAATGTTTACAAGCATAAAGCTTTACATGGTTAAAAATCATAAAGTATTCCTAAACCTGCGGGTTCGAAGGAGGCTGACTGCTCGAAGCCTGGGTCCGAACTTGCTTCTGGCGTTGGCTTCGTCAATCCAAGCCTTGATCGCGGAACGACCTTCGGCTCTCCATGAGGTTTGGAAGGCTCGCCAAGCAGCAGCCACACCTTCGGAAGGTTTGAGAAGTCGCTCGTCATCGAAGGTGATTGGGCCTCCTCCTGCGTCCGGAGTTATCGATCGGCCCAGATCTTCGTAGTAGCGAAGTAGACCAACAGCAGACACTTGTCCGGAGAGTTCTCCATATCTAATGCCCGTCGTCTTCATCTGCTTCGCCACCCCTTGGATCCTTTTCAACCGGCGCAAAAGAGTGATGTTATCGTCAGAAGGAAGTATCCCAGCAGTACCAAAGTACTCCAGGACATCTAACAACTGACTCATAACTTCCGCAGCCACCTTCTCAGACTTCAACTTGTCTTCGTTCAGCGCATCCTTCGTCGAAGTGACTTCGCCCAAAACCCCAGAAAGCCTAGCATTCTCAGTGGTCAAAATGTTCTTCTGGTTTAACAGTTGGCTAGCTTTCTCTTGGAGTCGGACGAGCTCGGACCCCGCAGTAGCGTGCTCCGCCCGCAGCTTTTCAACTTCTGCTCGAAGCACAATCCTTTCTGCTTCGAGCTCTTTCTTCGCAGCCTCCAAGCTTTGCCTGGCCCTTCGCTCTGTTGATATTATATTATCCATTTGAGCCACTCGACTTTCGGAGATGTTAAAATTCCTATGAAGGGCACTATTTTCTTCCCGAAGGCGAGCGATTTCTTCGTCATTACATATATTTGCAGCTCGAGCCAAGACAATTTGCTGCAAAAATAAAAAACTAAGGTAAATATTTATTCGTAGATGAATTCTATGATATTTCGCAGTTGCTTCGTACCTGGTAGGCTGCACGTTCAATAGCGGCATTAAGCTCCGTCCTGTTAGCCTTGCTCAGGATGGCCACTAAATTGGTCTCCCCTATGTCACGGCTAGCTCGATCCAAAGGTTCGAGCAAAGTCTGAAGACCAGTTGTTTGCCCTAAGAAAGGAGCCAGCAAGGGGAGCATGCTTATTTCCTGTTGGTCATCTTTGCTCAGCGAAGGACCGGAGCTTTGGCCTGTGGTCTTCGAAGCCACTGGAGACTGGCCCTCCCCGGAAGATTGGGTCTCGTCTGTTGAATCAGACGGAGTTGATCCGGAGCTTACAGCAGGGAGTGGATCTATATGTCTTTTGCCCCTTCCAGGTCCCATCTGAGTAACTCTCTGGGCTGGCTCCAAAGTTGTCGAAGGTCCAGGAATTATTTCCTCTTGACGGACTTCTTCCATAGGAGTGGACTCCATAAAAAATAATGAAAAGTATTATACATTGTATAAATACTCAAAATGAACATGAAAAAGTTATTCGAAGTCTACCTTCGACATTTTGCAAAGGAGTCATCGTCGGGCTGTTCGGTGGATCGAAGGCTAGCTCTTCATCCGAATTAGCCGTTAAGTCTTGAAATTGCAGGAGCATCGTCCTGAGCAGTCCTCGTTGCTTCTTCGGGAATCGAAGCTATAGTGACTTCGACTCCACTCTCATTCATAGGAACTTCGTCTTGAGATACATTTTCCTGAACTACCGAAGTCCTTTGCTGATCAACATTGTCTTGGGACTCCGGCACGTTCACAGATACTTCGGCTTGTGCAGTCTTTTGGGTTTCATCTTCTTCTATTAGACGCACAAGCAATCTCGTTTCTTCCTCTTGGGAGTTGGAAATTGAATCCCTTGAGCTCGAAGGTGCAGCATTCGAAGGTGCAAGATTTTTTGGCTTCCGAGCCACCTTCTTCACCAGAGTCTTTGCGGAGCTCGAAGTCCCATCTTCAGCTTTCCTTTTCTTGGGTCCTTTCTCCGAAGGCACCCAATCCATCAGAGGGGGCAGAGTCATTTCCAACATTCCCCATACTCTGTTAAATCTCTCCCAACTCCCGACTAATTTGACTCTCCATTCTTTTTCTGTCGGAGTTGGAGCGCCCAAAATCTTCTCCGAAGCCCTTATGATTTGTTCCGAAGTAATAGGGGCTGAAGAAGCTAAAAAATAAATAAATCAAGTTAGTCTCTCTTCGAAGTGAATACGCATAATACATGTTGTTTTCGAAGTTACCTGCAGGGCTCGAAGTCATGGTAATTTTTCAGAGACCGCCTTCCGAATCCTCTTCGAAGACGATAGGCCAGTTGGCCATGAGTGGAGAGATTTGCAACCCGAGGTATTCTTCGGCTAAGTTCGGCATGCTTAACCTTCGGCTGATCCTTTGATGCAGGTTGAGACGAGCTTCGAGCTGACCTTGGCCGGGATGCACTAAGGCTTCCTTCCGGAATTGGATCTCTTTCAAAGGTCCGGCCAGAGGATTGTTCGCCCCAACTTCGGCATAGAACCACCTCATAACCCAGTCAGTGTACCATCTTGCATTGATGGCCTTAGCAGGGAATTGTAGGGCATATTCGTCCCGGAGTCTAAAATTAATGCTTCCGAAGGCAACCACTACCTTTTCACCTCCGGGACCTACGAAGGTTTTAGGCTGGCATGAAGCCCTATGCAGTGCAGCGAAGATCTCTGCCCTCCCCTCACATCCTTCGGCTCTCAATGCCCATTCGAATATAGCCAGTCTAGCTACTGCATTCGGAGATAATTGAGGGAGGGTGACATGGAATAGATCGAGTACCTCCGCCAAGAAGTCTACTGCAGGAAGGCCCAAGCCAGCTTCGAAGAAGGCTTCGAATACAACCACTTCTCCGGGCCTTGGTGACGGAATGAGTTCTTTCCCGTGCTTCCGAATCATCACTCTGGTACTGATTTTTCCTTCTACCGCAATTGCCAGCGATTCCCTCTTGCAGGTAGAAGATCCCAGTTGGAAAGACTGGTCCAGATACTTCGTTGAAGGCGGGCAGAGGCTTTGATCATCGACGTTTTGGGGATTTCTTCCTCCTGCCGCCATGGATGTCGCTGCAGATGCCGGAGGTGCCGCCGCCAATGCTGCAGCCGCTGCTGCTGCAGCCGCCTGCTGCCGAGCCAAGGCCGACGGAGCTCCCGATCCCTTGGTCTTCACCATTGCGGTCACGGGATTGCTTTGGGGAAATGGAGGCTAGGGCTCAAAGAACTCAAGGGGCTCAAAAGGTGTTTGATTGCGAGAGAGCAGTGAAAAGGAAATCGGGTGAGTTCTAGGCTATCTATTTATAGCCTAAACTTTACATTCTTACCTTTAGCCCATGCCGATTCGCATTCCTGCTGTTACTTTTCTCCGAAATTAACGCTTTCTACAGTTTTTGTTAGGAACAGAAAACTAACGTCTATTTCCTCTAAGTCTAAAAGACTTTCAAGCTTTCGAGTCTGTTCTAAGATAGTTCGAAAAGTACTTATCTTAAGACTGATTCGGAGCTTACATCTTCATATATTTTGGAGATGAATTGAAATTTAATAACCCCTATGTCTGGTTATTTTTTCCTTCCGTATACTGCTCTCCTAAGATTACAGGTTGAACGGAGAAGCGTATTCAAGGGGCTACTGTTGGGGGAAAATATCTCATCTTCGGGGTTATTGCCGCACAGCATGAAAGCAGATAGTGGATTCGAAGGTTTCCAGACATCCATCTTCGAAGATACCCTGAGTCAAGCTCGAAGTACGAAGATAGGCATTGGTTCGAAGTACATCTTCGAACTAAGGCAATTCAAGATCTTTATTGCCAGCTAAGATGGAAGATTTATCTTTTATATCATTAGATTAGTCTTTTACCATTTTAGCCCTATTAAGGGTACCGAATATTTTCCACTATGTCGGTTGTAATAGAGGGGTAAATAGGTCTTTTCCTTAATATTTGGGCCTATAAATACCCCCCATTTCACCCTGTAATAGGGACGGAATACAAGTTATTCAATACACACATTCGAACTATTCTAAGTTGTTATCCTTTCAGAGGCTTAGAACAGTTCTATTCGCAAACACTTCGTTTGTTAGTTTCTATTCTACAGAAACCTGTTAGCGTAATCTTTTACGCCAACATGCACCGGACTCGACCTCATCCTAGGGATGGATTGGTTGATGAAGCACAAGGGGGTGATCGACTGTGCCAACAAGTCCGTCACAGTGACCAACCGTGAAGGCGAAGCCGTCACCTTTCGGATGACCAGCCGCAAACCACTCGAAGCATCCCTCCACTCGCTAGCCCTTGAAGAAGTGCCCAAAGTCAAGGAGTTCATGGACGTCTTCCCAGAGGACCTACCAGGAATGCCTCCCAAGCGGGACATCGAATTCAGAATCGAACTTGTCCCCGGGACCACTCCAATCTCCAAGCGCCCATACCGGATGGCCGCCAATGAATTAGCAAAGGTAAAGAGCAACATAGGAGACCTGGAGCAGAAAGGGTACATCCGACCGAGTACCTCACCCTGGGGTGCACCGGTTATCTTTGCCATGAAGAAGGACAAGACCAAGAGGATGTGCGTGGACTATAGAGCCTTGAACGACGTAACCATCAAGAACAAGTACCCATTGCCTCGGATCGATGACCTGTTCGATCAACTAAAGGGATCCTCGGTGTTTTCCAAGATTGAACTCAGGTCAGGTTATCACCAATTGAGGATTAGATATGAGGACATACCCAAGACTGCCTTCACCTCTCGCTATGGACTCTACGAGTATACTGTGATGTCGTTCGGACTCACGAATGCCTTGGCCTTTTTCATGAACATGATGAACAATGTTTTCGTGGAGTTCTTGGATAAGTTCATCGTGGTATTCATCAATGATATCCTTGTCTACTCCAAGACCAAAGAAGAGCATGAAACTCACCTCCGTCTGACCCTCAGAAAGCTAAGTGAACAGCAATTGTACGCCAAATACAGCAAGTGCGAATTTTGGTCGTCTGAGGTAAAGTTCCTCAACCATGTCATATCTTCTGGAGGAATAGCAGTGGACCCGACCACAGTGGAAGCAGTGACCAACTGGTTGCAGCCCACGACTATGACCGAGATCCGGAGTTTTCTCGGATTGGCCGGATAGTACCGCCGGTTCATCGAGAATTTTTCAAAGATCACCAAGCCTATGACCAGACTTCTACAAAAAGAAGTGAAGTTTGAATGGACCCCAGATTGTGAAGAAAGCTTCCAAACCCTCAAGAAGAAGCTCGTGTCAGCCCCAATCCTAACCCTGCCGGACATTCAGAAAGACTTCCACGTCTACTGCTATGCTTCTCGCCAAGGTTTGGGATGCGTCTTGATGCAAGATGGGAAGGTGATATCCTACGCCTCCCGACAGCTGAGACCGCATGAGCTGAACTACCCAACCCACGACCTGGAGTTAGCAGCTGTGGTTCATGCCTTGAAGATATGGAGACACTACCTTGTGGGAAACCAGTGCGAGGTCTTCACCGACCACAAGAGCCTCAAGTACATATTCACCCAACCAGACCTGAACCTCAGGCAAAGGAGATGGCTGGAACTGATCAAGGATTATGACTTGGGCATCCATTATCATCCAGGCAAGGCAAATGTGGTGGCAGATGCCCTCAGTCAAAAAGGGTACTGCAATGCCATTATGATTCAAGACCAAGCCCCTCTGCTATACAAGGAGATGGAAAGGCTGAATTTAGGGATCACCACCCGAGCGTACCTCGCTGCCTTGGAGTCTAGGCCTGTCTTAATAGACCAGATCCGAGAAAAGCAGAAGGAGCACCCGGACATCTTGGATATCCAGCAGAACATGCGGAAGGGTAAAGCCCCCAGATTTTCCGAGGATGAGCATGGTACCATCTAGTTCGGAAACCGGATATGTGCGCCCGACAAGCCTGAGTTGAAGACCCTCATTCTTCAAGAAGCCCACGATACCCTATACTCTATTCATCTCGGGAGTACAAAGATGTATCAAGACCTGAAAGAAAAATATTGGTGGGTCAGCATGAAGAGGGAAATAGCTGAGTATGTGGCCAAGTGCGACACATGCCGGCGGGTCAAGGCAGAGCATCAAAGGCCTGCTGGACTATTGCAACCTCTCAAAGTCCCTGAATGGAAGTGGGAAGAAATAGGAATGGACTTCATCATGGGACTGCCCAGGACCCAAGCTGGTCATGATTCTATCTGGGTGATCGTCGATCGACTCACCAAGGTAGCCCACTTCATCCCCATCAAGACATCTTACACTGTCGCCAAATTGGCTGAGTTGTACATGACCCGGATCGTGTGCCTTCACGGAGTTCCTAAGAAGATTGTATCTGACCGTGGGAGTCAGTTTACCTCCAAGTTTTGGAAAACCTTCAAGAAGAACTCGGCACCCAACTGAACTTTAGCACCGCCTATCATCCACAGACCGACGGTCAAACCGAAAGGGTCAACCAAATACTAGAGGATATGCTTAGAACTTGCGCTCTAGATTTTGGTGCAATGTGGGACAAGAACTTGCCCTGTGCAGAGTTCTCCTACAACAATAGCTATCAAGCCAGCCTGCAAATGTCCCTGTTCGAAGCACTCTACGGATGTAAGTGCAGAACGCCGTTGCTCTGGGATCAAACCGGAGAATCACAATTGTTTGGGACAGACATATTGAGGGAAGCTAAAGAGAAGGTCAAGATCATAAGGGACCGGTTAGAGATAGCCCAGTCCCAACAGAAGAGCTACGCCGATAACCGCCGAAGAGACCTAACCTTTGAGGAGGGTGAATATGTCTATCTTCGAGTCACTCCCCTCTGTGGCACTAAAAGGTTCAACATGAAAGGCAAGCTAGCACCCTGCTATGTCGGACCCTTTCAGATCCTCCGACAGCAAGGAGAAGTAGCATATCAACTTGAACTACGTCCATCTCTGGCAGGAGTTCACGATGTGTTCCATGTCTCTCAGTTGAAGAAGTGTCTTCGCGTACCCACCGAGCAAGCCGACCTTCAACAGCTCAACGTCCAAGAAGACTTGACCTACTTCGAGAAACTCGTCAAGATTTTGGAAACCAAGGAAAGCGTAACCAGGAGCCGTGTGGTTCGCTTCTGCAAGGTTCAGTGGAACAACCACCCCGTCGAAGAAGCCACATGGGAAAAGGAAGACGAGCTGAAATCCCAATACCCTGAACTATTCGAGTAGCGTTCCAATCTCGAGGACGAGATTCTTTGTAAGGGGGATAGGTTTGTAACACCCCAAATTTTAAAAGTAATAAAAATATTATTTAATCCAATTTCCTGAAATTTATTATTTTGGAAATACCTTTATTACCCTCCTTTACCACTTTGAACTACAACATAGGATAAATGGCCAAACCAGTAGCTGAAACTTTTTATGTAGGATCCTAAGGCCAAGATATATGTTTGAGAATTTTTACAAATTTTTATCAACCTTGGAAGTAGCCCTATTATTTTAAACCAATTTCTGCAATTATTTTATTTCAGAAAAGAATTTGGAATAGTAACGGGCCTCTCCCTCCTTTTCTCTCTCTCCCGGCCGTCCCAGCCCGATACCCCGGGCGCCTCGGACTGACACCCGGGCCCCGCTTGTCATCGAGTCCTTCCCTCTTCGCGCGCGCGCCCGACGCCTTGGCCCCACCTGTCGGCACCACCCCTCTCTCGCGCCCGAGCCCGACCCCACCTGTTAGCCGCCTCGCTCGTGCACTCACGCCCGCTGGCCAGTGGCCCCCGCCTGTCAGGACCGTCGTCCACCTCGCGCCAACCCCCCTAACTCCGCCGGCAGATGACCTCGCCTCGGATCCGCTCGCCGGCTCCCCCTCCCGTTAAACCGATGCCGACATTTAATTCCTCAAGGCTCACCGGCCATTTAAACGCGTTAAGGCACGCGTTTAAGCCCCCAGATCGCGTTTACCTGCATGGCGAAACCTCGACGGCGAGTAAATCCCCCCTCGGCTTTCCTTGAATGCGACCCCCTCTGACCCTCGCCGGCGCCTCTATTTATACCCCTGGCCTCCACCGCGTTTGACCCCCATGCTCTCGCAGTCCAGAAGCGAACAGAACGCCCGTTATTCACATTTTAGCGCACCCCTCCCGCCTCACCTCTGGCCACCGCTCGCCGTCGCCACCATCGTGACCGTCGCCGACCGCCCGACCTCGGCCACACCTTCGTTGGCCAAGAAGACCACCGGATCACCGTCGCCGTCGAGCATTCGAGGAACCCTCCGCGTCTACCGTCACCGCCGATCGTTGTCTGCCGTCCTTCATCGCCGTCGAAGGTACCATCATGACCGCCGTAGCCTCCTCTTTCCATTTTCGCATAGAACTAGGGCCTAGCCCCTCGTCGGCGCCGTCGCCGCCGCACCCGAACCCTGCCATCGCCGGAGACGAAGGGGGTACAAGCCCCTTAGCGCGTGTCGTGCCGCATTTAATCCTGGCCGCACGATCGCAATCGGAGTGCTCTGATTAAAGCCCTACAGGATTTAATCTCCGCCCTTGATCCGGTCAAAGGGGTACCAGGCCATCTGAGCCGTTGATCGCTTTTTAAAACCGTGACTCGATCTCGTGCGTCCACGTTGTACCCTTTTGCGCGTTTTAATCGTGGTCATCCATTATCACTTAACCCTCCCGCCTCGCGCCTGGCCACCAGATCCAGATCCAACAGCTCTGGATCAACCGGTCCACGTGCACAGTGCGCGAGTTCACCGTGGGCCTGGCTCACCGTGGACCCGAGAGGATTTAAATTTGAAAATAAATTCCAGAAACTGTTTTAAACTTGTAAAATTCATATCTGGCGCATTTGAACTCTAAAAATTATCATTTCAATTCCAGAAATTTTATAATTTTATTCTCTACACATTAGTTCAATAAAAACAGTATGTTTACTTTAGACTTTTTCATGTTTATTTAAATAGGTATTCAAATGCCCTTAGGATAAAAATGTAAATTTGATTATTTAAATTTCAGTAAGGCTTATTTTTAATTATTGCCTGTTAATAGGATGAAACCACTAAATTGCCCATGAACCTTTCATTTTAAATTGAATAGGAAGCTTAAAATGAGGTTACTCACATGTAAAACCCTTTTTCAAAGGACAACACTTCATTTTAATTCCTTTTAAAATTATTTATAAAATAAATTTCAGAACCTTAACAACTTGATTTTCCTTTAAATTAAACCAACTTAAACCTATGTGCTTGTTGTGTGATTTTATTTTGTTTAAATTGAATGTTGTATTTATTTTATTTTACTTTATTTATTTTGAGCATATTGAACCCATGTTTTATTAAACTATCGCTAAAACACATAGGCTATACATGCATTAGTCAAATAAAACCCTTACAATATATTTATTTAGGATCCCCCCGACCTTGATGTGCAACCCAAGCCATGCTATCTCGCCTAACCTCCTTGTCACCATATGATGACTACTATTAGCTAGTGTCCGATGTATTGACACGATTGCTATAGGATAAAAATGAGTCGTAGCAAGATGATTCTACTATATGATCCCCGTTACTTCTTATCTTTGGAATTCTGTTGGTGATGAGTTGTGGTTGTGAGTGAATGCATGGTGGGTTCCGGGTGCAAGCTAGGGCATTAGTCGGTAGCACCCGGGGCACTATAAGGACCGGTATGCGGGATCCGTTTCAATACACTTCCGTACTAACCACAAGTCTAGTGGGTAAGTCCTAACTAAGGTATGGAGTGTTCCAAACCGAGGCCACCATTTGGAGATGGGTCAAGCAGCAGCTGCGGGTGGCTTGTACCGACGTGGCGCAAAAGGGGGTGCGACGTTAGCCGGGATGCGGCCCGGCGCGCCGGCAAAACCTAGAGCGGGTGGTTATAGCATGGAGCATTTTATGCCGAGGTTTTGGCATGAGTTCCCATGGTATGGGTCATCTCGTTACACTTTGGTGTTTGGGATGAGTGCGTGCCTTGTGGGTACAGTAGTACATCTCTGATCAGAGTCTTAAATCTTTTCGAAAAGCCGAGCCCACGGTCAAGGGCGGGTTGCGTGACATCCCACGGTTAGATTACTTTGAATATGTATGTGCACGATGGTTTGACATGTAAGGACTGTTGTGCGAGGAGGTAAAACGTACTCGTCGAGTTAGATGATATCATTCATTTTCATGTTTACTTTTCCGCATGATTAAATTTGACTACACTAAATGCAATAACTGAAAATGTACTTTTCCGCACTTTAGCCATTATACTTCTGTTGTTATTACCTTGCATCACGATTGCATTTGCGGTGGCTTGTTGAGTACTTTTTGTACTCATACCCGTTGGACCCCACAGAGGATGCCTACTATGAAGACGGTCTGGAGTAGCGACCCAGTCAAGCAAAGATCCTGAAGAAGGTGTTCATCATGCTATTTACCTTTATTATTATTTTTATTCAACTCTGATGTAATAAATATGGTCTGCGTACCATGAATACTGCGTGTGTATGATTGTTGCATGATGAACCTCTTGTATTGTTTTTTTTCTTATGAAATTCAATAATGTTCTGATTTGGTAAATCGGGGCACTACAAAGACGAGGTCTGCGGGCTTTAGAGCATGGACGAACCGGATGTGGGAGAGCAGGGCAAGCGAGGGTTGGGACCTCGACCACGCATTTTCTTAGGCTTAGATATAGACTACTCATAATTTTGTTTTCGAAGTGTATTTGTAACATACTTCTCAATTATCATCGATGAATGAGATTTTTTTATTTGCATACTTCGTCTGCATTCTTCACATGATTTGATTGTTTCGAACATTTTAGCTTGTCACGCTCATACCACGCATTACATTCGCACACTTCGCATACATACTTCCCCCTTGCACGTGGCAGCTAGGGACTTGGTCGTTGCTGGTGCGGGAAATTAAAAATGCGAAAGGGTGCACCCTTTTTGGTGGCTTCGGATGCTTATATCACATCGAGTGAAGGCCTCTTTTGGGCTCCGAATGCATTAATTTGGAGCGAAGCAAGGCTTCAGTGTCGCCAAATTAAGCGAAGCATGCTTCGGCATGCTTGGATTTGGATGCTGTGCGTGAGCGAAGCTCTGAAACACACTTAAATTTTAAGTGAAGTATGACTTCGAGATGTTTAATTTTTAGATTAGATTTTGACACGGGAAGCAAGGCTTCGAAGCGTGTTTAGATAGCGAAGCAAGGTTTCTGAGCTTGATTATGTACTTAGAATGGATATTTGGTGTAGATTCACCGAACCTGTGATTGTGAGCTGCCTTCGCTCCGAGCCACCTTCGACTCTGAATACTAAGAACAGATCTTAGGATTTTGGGATACGTTAAGACGGTGGCCTTCGTATCCTGGACGCATCAGGTCGATGACCTGGAGTCCTTGGATGCATTGGGACCAGTGGCCCGGAGTCCTTTAGCCCACTGCTACAGGCCCGGAGGCACTGTGTAGCCTTCGAAGAGGTGCTTCGGATTTTGTAAAGCGAAGAAAGGCTTCGAATTTTAAATAAGATTGAACAAAGTTTTGCTTTAAAGTCGAAGCAAGGCTTTGATTTTAAGGCGAAGCAGGGCTTCGATTTCATACTAAAATAATTGCAAATTTGTACATTGAAGTGGTACTTCAGACTGTGTACATACCTCACAAAGTGGGTGAAAACTTGCCTCGTAGCCCCTGGGGCTTTGACGACCTTCGACACGCGGTGCGGAGCCCCTTACCAGAGGGTGAGCTCCGAAGCGCGAAGGATGGAGGAAGGCGAAGAAGGCCTTCGAACTGCACCTGAAGCCCCTTGCCGGAGGGTGCACGAAGCAAGAAAGCTTCGGAGGTCCCTCCTCAAGTGCACTTCGAATTGCAGACAGTGGCAGAGAAATTTAGCTTTTAAGACTAAGGTCCCACGGACGGCGCCAACAGTTGTAGCAATTGTGTTAGCTACATCTCAGGTTTTTATGTGTGTGTATGGTGTGTAAAACGAACCTCGAAGGGTTCTCTCAGAAGGAGAAAAGATTTATACTGGTTCGGACCTCCCTTAAGGGATAATAGCCCTACGTCCAATTTGTGGTGGATTTGGCATAATATGCCTCGGTTGAGTCTAATGAATCCCGGGGCTCTCATGGCCCTAGGAGCCGCTCCACTATTACAAGGGCTTGGCCCTGCTTTTATAGGCACATAGGCCACAGGAAAAGACCTAAATGCCCTTTATAAATCATAGGTGTTGTAGGGGCAAAAAGGGAAAAATGAGCTAGCTACTGTACAATGTGCTTTACAACTTTACAGACGTGTCAGATTAACGTCACTTCTGTACCGGCTAAATGACATACTAGGGGCAGAGGGGCCCCTGGTATGACTTCTATACTGTAGCGAGGTACAAATATCTTTTGGGTTCAGAGTAGGGGCCGGAGCTCTTCAGGCAGAGGCCACAAGGTAAGCTTCGAAGGACACTCCGAAGTGGGCTTCGAAGTATACTCTAGATTGAACTCCGAACTGAGTTCTCGGAGACTTAGCTTCGAATCGGCTGGAATGGGTCCAGAGACTAGCTCGAAGGTTAACTCCTAACAGAGCTCAAAGGTTAACTTCGAAGTTAGCCCGGAGGATAACTCTGAAACTAGCTTGAGACTTAGTTTATGCAAACTTCAAAGGGATCTTGGGGGCTTCGCTCCAGAGGTCTCCAAAAGGGGTTCGGAGGCCTCTCTAGGGGGCTCCGAAGATGACCTTGAAACTTAGAAATAGTTTCTCCCGATAGAGGCATGCTTCGATAGTGTCGGGCTTCGGGCTAAAGGCTGTTGAAGGCTGACGTCATTTGGCCCCTGTTTAAGGGAAAACTTATTCCCCAAACACGCATGGATACAGTAGGTCCAGCTCGAGTACGCTCAGTCGGTGGGAAGTGTACACCCTTGTGATAGTTGACGACTTTTCTCGATTCTCATGGGTTTACTTTCTAGAGTCTAAGGATGAGACTTTTTAGTATGTTCATGACCTGATCTTGAAGCTGAAGAACGAGAGCAATTGTCTGATGCGAGCAATTCATTCGGACAATGGCTCTGAGTTTAAGAACTCTCAGTTCGTCAGTCTTTGTAGTGATCAAGGTCTTGATCATCAGTTCTCTGCTCCGTACACTCCCCCACAGAACGGCGTTGTGGAACAGAAGAATCACACGCTTGTCGAGATGGCCAGGATGATGCTTGATGAGCATAGGACTCCTAGGCGTTTTTGGGCTGAAGCAATGAACACAACTTGCTATCTAGCCAATCACATTTTTCTTAGAGTTTACTTAGGTATGATGTCATATGAGTTGCGGTTTGGCAGACAGCCCAAGGTGAGTCACTTGCGAGCTTTTGGATGCAAGTGCTTTATGCTTAAGAAGGGAGGGCATTTGGACAAGTTTGAGTCTCATTGCTGGGATGGAGTCTTTCTTGGTTATGCCTTGCACTATCGAGGCTTTCGTGTTTGGAACCTAGACTCTCAGCTTCTTATCGAGACTTGTAAGGTTTCTTTTGATGAGTCCATGCCTTCACTAACTCCTTCTTCTGAGCTTTCTGGAGATGATGAGCTTGGAGAGTCCATCTTTGAGGAAGATGATGACACTCCTGCTGATGATGAGGGTGGGTCCTCTGCACCGCCTGCAAACCCCACACCTTCTGAGACTTCGACTGAGGATGAGGACAGACCTCTGATCACTCCTTCTACTTCGATCGAGCCTCCTCAGCCGAGTCAAGAGGTGTCAGGTGCTGACTCTGGTGAGATGACCTCTCAGCCGAGTACAAAGGAGCCAGTTGCTGACTCCGGTGAGGTGACTTCAGATCACCTAGGATCTCGAGTAGTTCAGCATGATAACCCTTCAGAGCTCATCATTGGTGATCTTACTGAGAGATCCTTATGTTCCTCAGTTGGTTCTCTTGCTATGTTTGTTGAGTCTGCTTTTGTTGCCACTTTTGAGCCTAGAGACGTTTCTCATGCGCTGTCTGATTCAAATTTGATAAACGCCATGCAAGAAGAGCTCGAAAACTTTGTTCGCAATCGGGTTTGGACACTAGCTGAGCTGCCACCTAGATGCAACACCATAGGCACCAAGTGGGTGTTTAAGAACAAACAAGGTGAAGATGGTGTTGTGGTGCGCAACAAAGCTCGATTAGTAGCACAGGGTTTTTACCAAAAAGAAGGTATTGATTTTTATGAGACCTTCACCCCTGTTGCCCGTCTTGAGTCCATTCGTATTCTTTTGGCCTTTGCTTCTTCTAAAGGTTTTAAGATTTTTCAAATGGATGTCAAGAGTGTGTTTCTAAACAGGTATATAGAGGAGGTGGTCTATGTTAAGTAGCCCACTGGTTTTGAGAACCCTAAGTTTCCTCGACATGTTTTCAAGTTGCAGAAGGCTTTATACGGTCTGAAGCAAGCCCCTAGGGCTTGGTATGATCGCCTGAAGCAGTTCTTGTTGCAGAAAGGTTTTGTGATGGGTTCTATGGACAAGACTCTTTTCTTACTTAGAGATGGCGCAGACTTATTGGTTGCTCAGATTTACGTGGACGATATTATTTTTGGTGGTTCTACTAATGAGCTTGTATCCAAGTTTTATGAGAAAATGCATAACGAGTTTGAGATGAGTCTCATGGGTGAGCTCAAGTTCTTTTTAGGGCTCCAGATCAAGCAGACCAAGGACATCATTTTCATCCACCAGGGTAAGTACACACAGGACATGCTAAAGAAATTTGATTTTGGTGGAGAGCTGAAGCCACAGATGACCCCAATGGGTACATCTGGAGATCTGGACAAGGATGAGAATGGCGTCAAGGTAAACGAGAGAGAGTATCCAGGGATGATCGGATCGCTGCTATACTTGACTGCGACGAGACCGGACATTCAGTTTGCCGTGGGTGTGTGTGCGCATTTTCAGTATTCACCACGTGCGTCTCACCGGCATGCTGTCAAGCGTATTTTCAGGTATCTTACTTATGCTCCTGATTTAGGTCTTTAATATTCTGCATCATCGTCTCTTGATTTAGCTGGTTTTTCTAAAGCTGATTTTGTTGTGTGCCAGCTGGATCGCAAGTCGACTTCCGGTACTTGCCAGCTTCTTGGTTCTTCGCTTGTTTCTTGGTCTTCTAAAAAACAATCTGGAGTTGCGCTTTCTACTAGTGAGGCTGAGTATGTAGCTGCTGCTAGCTGCTGCTCACAGATGGTTTGGACGATTTCTACTTTGCGGGATTTTGAGTTGTTCTTCCCTTCGAGAGTTCCTTTGTTTTGTGATAGCAATAGTGCAATTAGTGTAGGGAAAAACCCATGTCTTCATTCTAAAACCAAACATATTGATGTGCGTTTTCACTTTCTGAGGGATCAATATGAAAAAGGGGTCATAGATCTTATTCATGTTGATACCCATCAGCAGTTGGCTGACATTTTTACCAAACCCCTAGATCAGTCTACTTTTGAGCGTTTGCGAGGGGATTTGGGAGTTGTGTATCCTTTTTAGGATACCTTGAGTCAGTTTTTTTCTTTACTTTTTATTGAGTCTTTTTGTGTGCATTCATATCATGCATAATCATCAATCACATTTTGAGATTGCTTCTGTTATATGATTAATCTGCTTTACTTACTCTAGCTAGTATATGTTTTTGATTACTTGTCGATGATCATGTTCTGTTTCAGTTCACATGATATATCTGATATTTTTTATATGCATGGCTTTTATGCTTTAAAATTGAAAAATGATCACCATTGCTTCTGGTAACTTCCATGGCTTTTACATGCCTGGTAGCTAGATCCTTACTTAGATGCAAATGTGCAACTTGGACATCTATATGCTTTAAACATGAAAAATGTGCTATAAAATGATAAAACTTAAGAAAAAAGAAAAATTTATGCACTTTTATGACTATTAGAAAAGATCCAAGTGGGTTTGCTTTGTCGCATTGCATTGTTCTAGACTGCTTACCATAGCACTTTGGTATGAACTAGGATGGTGTAATGTATGCCAAGACCAACGTCTTAAGCTTCTGATGGTCCAGTTCTGGCCTAGGCTTGACTTGGTCGGTTAGCATAAGGTTTGACATGCAAATAACCCCTGGCAGAAATGAAAAAATAAAAAGGAAAAAGAAAAAGTCTGAAAAATTTAAAAAGATGACAAGTTTGGTGAAGCACTTTGCTATGGACAATGCTTATCTTGGTAGACATCAGTTAGCTTTTGCATCTCATGCTTTACTTTGCTTGTCAACTAGAAAATATGGTGATGCTTTTGTTTGCAAAAATCGAAAAATGTGTGTTAATGACTCTTTTTAGATATCATCTGTTGCACTGATCATGTCATGTATCTTAGACTGTATATCTTTTGTTATACCTGTTAGATGTTGTAATAGCAGTCAATCATGTCTAAGAAGCATGCTTTTTACACTCCACCTGCACCCCTTTTGCATTCATGGCATAATTTGAGGGGGAGTTGCATTTCATGGGGAGTTTGTGTCTATGTCTCTTTAGAGTGCATTTAGTCTCACTTGATGAGTCCAATTGTCAACAAGGGGGAGAAATTTTGGAGTTTAGGGGACATTTTTGGCTTTCTCTGGGATTTATTTCAGGTGGAGTATTTTAGTCTTTTGCCTTTACTCTATTATCCTTGTTGGTAGTTTTGAGATCGCACTTGTTTTTGAGTTTTTTATTTTTGTTAACCATAATGACCATTTTCTTGCTTCTGTTTGGCTTTTGGTCATTAGAGTTAAACTTTTATACTCCAGATGTGATGAGTGATTGTCAACGGAAGTCAAGAAGAGACATGAAGACCTACCGTGTTTGAGGTGCGTGTGACTCAGGTACACTGGCAGCAAGCGACAACCAGGTAGAGGAGCCGCGGAGTAGGGCTGGCCCAATCCGGGTACATGGGCTAGGAGCGGCAGAGGATCCACTAGTCTGTTGACCGGGTTTGACTCAAGTACATGGGCGGCGAGTGATTACCGGGCTGAGGAAGCTGCAGGGTCGGGTCGGCCCAATCCAAGTACCCGGTGCGAAGACGGTGGACGCTTTGTCAGTTTCGGTGCAAAACTGACAACCGATGATTATTTTGTTTTTAGCATATTAATATGTAGTTTTAAGTCCAGAATATTTTTATTTGAGTTAGTTGATTTTTCTAAGGGTATTTTAATAATTTCGAATTTTATTTTAGAGTCAGTGTAATTTACCCTAGGGGTAAATTAATATTTTCATGTATTAGGAGTCGCCTATAAATAGGCCCCTACCCCCTAGGGATAAGGTGACTGTTTTATTTTTTCGGAGATTAATCTACAGTCCATCGCCTGTTTTTGATCTGTTATTTTTCCGCTGGCATCGGTGTTCTCCTTCCATCCATCGGCCGGTGACGTCAACTACGTGCATGCGCAGCAACTTTGCTGCCGTTGTGTGGAGCCGAGCACAGGCATAGCGAGCTGGCGGAAGTATTTTTTTTGTGGAAAGTTGCACCGGTGCTGTGTTCGGCGTGGTTTTTCCTAGCAACCTAGCGCGCAGGGGCTAGCGCACAGCGCCGCAGTGCCAGCAACTGTGTGCGGTAAAAGTAGCGGCAGCAGGCTGCATGCGCATAGCTGTCGCATGGCAGGCTATGGCAGGAGGCCCTTTTTTTGCTCACAGAAGCCGAGAGTCCAAGCTTTGACTTTTGCACGGGAGTCCACAACGTGCTGGCCAATGATTGCATCATCACGCGCACTGCAAGCTGCAGCTGGACCGGGCATGGGTCTCAGCGATCTCAGCGTGGGGACAACGACGAGAAGATGCAGATTAGTTATTTTTAATCCCCTATTTTTCAGCTATTTAATTAATTCAATATTTATCTATTTTTTAATTAGTGGCAAATCTGTTTAGTAATTTCGTATTAAATTTTTAATCTGCTAAATTTCTATTCGTAATCTCATATTTTTATTTAAGTGTTTTTAATCTGCTCATATAAAAAGAAAAATTTATTAGTCACAGTAATATTTTTATTCTAGTTTTTACGTGCAATATTTTAGGTTTATTTCTGAATTAATTTTTGATTGATCCATGCCTTATTCTTTTGATTAGTACTTTATTTCTATACTACAATATAAATATTTCGTGATATATCTAGGGTTTTTATTTTCTGCAGTAGTTTTATTTAGTTTATCTTTAATATCATTTCAATTAAGACACTGGTCATTTTTAGGCTAGACAACTTTAAATTCCTACGATCTTCCTTGCTATTGTTATTTGGTTGTCAAGGTGCATTGGGTGTTAGGAGTAGGTCGTTTATATAGAAGAAATTTTTAGGCTCCCATTCACCCCCTCTGGTTGCTACTTTCGGTCCTATAGTCTCCAGTAGCACAACTAATGGCATACTTCGAACAGTATGCCAAGGTAGAATAAGGTTGCCTCTGAAGAACTGTGATGCCCACGCCAGCCCTCCCTCGAGAAGTCAAGCTGGATCTAGAAGCTCCGATTCATCTGCAAGCCCCCTTCGATAATCGCCCTAATGATCATAGAAGGGGAAAGAGACACATCCGCTCTGAAGTGCTGAATATTGCCTCCCCCACTCCGAAGATGCCTTTCAACTTTCAAGAGGCTCAAGGTAATAAGGATAGTACTTTGAAGACACAAGAAAAATCGGTTGGCCGCGGCCAGGCTCTTTTTTGTTGTGTGCATGGTGAAAACAGAAGCCATGCCACAAATGACTGTAAGTCTATGCTGGCTCTCTAGGGCGAGTACCTCGGGAAATGTTCAGGGTGAGGCACTACAGATCGAGCTTTTCCAACAACACGACCGGAGTCTGTAAAAGCTATTGAGTGGACCTGCAATCCTGAAGCACCGATGCAGCCTCCAATGGCCAACATTATGCCACCACCGAAGAAAGAGGACCCTCAAGATCGTGGCAAACGAGTGGTCCTACCCATCTCCGGAGGGGGACCCTTAGTAATATGTCGAAGCATCAGCGAAGGGATTATGTTCGCGAAGTAGGGCATATAGGGACTTCGAACTCAGCTGTAGAAATGCCCGAGTGGTCCCATGTACCCATTTCTTTTTCAGCCCATGATGTTGTAGGGGTGAAATTCCCCCATGCTGACCCCCTTGTCATTTCAGCTGATATAGCAGGAGTCGAAGTTCGAAGGATATTAGTGGATGGAGGAAGCTCCACTGATATACTCTTCATCTAGGCCTTCGATCAAATGTGTATTCCCCAAATAGGCCTCGCTGTTGACTTCGGTGAGGGGCCCTTGGTTAGATTTGAGGAAGTCATCTTCGACGTCATCGACGCCCCGCACGCCTACAATGCAATTTTCGGGAAAGGAATGCTGAACCAATTTAGAGCAGTGGCACATCAGAATTATCTATGTCTCGAGATGCCCACGCAAGGTGGAGTTCTTACAATTTCAGGAGACCAAGCCACAACTCGGAGAGCAGAATATGGCCACGGCCAACCTCTCGATCCTCGACAAGTAAATAGCATGTAGGAGCACTCGGAGGAAACTTCGGGGTACCTAGACTCTTCGAAGAGCCCTTCCCTCAAGCCAAGCCCAGAAGGTGATGTAATCACAGAGATAATTCTCAAAAAGACAAAGAATATCTGATGGGGGAGTGGTCCCGATCTTCCGCTAGGTAAGGGATAAACTTGGGTTGGTGGATCTAAACACAACAGTGTAGATGCAACAAAGCAAAACCTAACCCTAGAAGTGGCTGGCGTGAGAATATATAGGGCGGCGGCCTGTGGAAGGGAAACAGACTTGGGCTGTGGGCTAGAAGACGTACAGACTCAGATTATGGCCAACATGGCCCAGTTCTGTCACGCAGTACTGTTTTAAATACACAGGACGACTCGAGACTCCAAATGAGGTGAAACCAACGGCAAACGATCCGTCTTCTCCTCAGCTTTCCAAAAAGTCAAAGAACGCGCCAATCGGACTTCGTATGAGGAAGTTATGCCCATTTTGGTGAATGGTGGTCGATGTAGTCCGAACCAGCGAATTCTTGACTTCAAATCATCCGTGCGGCTCCGTCTTCAACTCCAACTCTCCTATTCCATCTCCCATGTTCCTAAGCAACAAAATATCACTAGTATTCAGTAGCATCCCATCCAAACAAATATAATCAAAGTTGCTAAGGAACGAATTAACCTCATGGTTCAAGCGACGGGCACGGGCGCGTGTGATTGGTCCTTGTAGTTGAATTGTAGGTGGAGGCTCCATGTGTGTATCATGTGTAGTGATGTCCTCATAAATATCCCATTCAATTTGGTAAGGGGCTACCTTCGGAAATATCTACTTCGCTAGAAGTAGTTAGAGAAAATTTGGATATCTTCGCTTGGTCAGATGAAGATATCCCCGGAGTTGATCGGAGCAAAATTGAGCATAGTTTACTCGTCAACCCTAAGGCTCGACCAATTCGCTAGGGGCTCCGCAAATTGTCAACTGAAAGAGCATATCTCACTAAAGCAGAGGTAGAAAAGTTGCTGAGAGCTGGAATTATCGGGGAAGTAGCCCACACGGAGTGGTTGGCTAACCTCATCTTCGTCAAGAAGAAAGGCTCCAGCAAGTGACGCATGTGCATTGATTTACTTCTTTAAATAAAGCATGCCCCCGAGACCCCTACCTAGTGCCCCGCATCGATCAACTTGTGGATTCTCCGACTGGCTCCATGCTCTTAAGCTTCCTGGATGCATACTCCGGTTATCATCAAATTTGGCTAAAGCATGAAGACGAAGCCAAGACGAGTTTCATAACTCCTTCTGGAGTATTCTGTTATGTCCGAATGCCCTTTGGCTTGCGGAATGCTAGGGCAACTTTTTCACGTCTTATTGCTAAGGCTCTAGGTGACCAAATAGGTCGAAATGTCGAAGCCTATATGGATGACATTGAAATAAAAAGTATTGTAAAGCACCAGCATAGTCTAGACCTAGCAGAAACTTTTGAGAGCCTCCTAGCATGTAGAGTTCACCTCAACCCTGAAAAATGTATATTCGGAACAGAAGCAGGAAAATTTCTAGGGTACTTAGTTTCGAGTCGAGGAATCGAAGCTAGCCCGACACAGATAAGTGCACTGCAAAGAATGGCTTCACCTGAAAATTTGAAGCAAGTCTAGAAGCTGGCATGATGCCTCTTAGCCCTCAGCAAATTCCTGGCCAGATTAGCAGAGCGAAGTCTCCCAATTTTCAAAGCTCTAAAAGGGTTTGAAAGTTTAAAATGGACGCCAGAGTGCCAGAAAAGCTTTGATGATATTAAATATTATCTCGGAAATTTGTCAACACTTACTGTGCCCCTCCCATAAGAAACTCTCCTTCTTTATCTTGCAGCAACGGGATCCGCGGTAAGTGCAGTGCTTATTATAGAAATAGAGCTCAATGGAAAACTGGTGCAGAACCCAGTATACTTCTTTTCAGAAGCTTTGTCCGGAGCAAAAACACGGTACTCCGGGCTCGAGAAATTTGTTTATGCTTTGGTAATGGCCTCACGGAAGTTAATGCATTAATTCTTAGCACATAATTTAGTTGTCCCTACTTCGTATCCCCTTGGTGATATGCTTCGGAGCAAAGACTCAACAAGGAGAATTGGAAAGTGGGCTGTCGATTTAGCCCCCTTCGGTATTTCTTTCACTACAAGAACATCTATCAAATCCCAAGTTATAGTTGACTTCATAGCCGAATGGACTCTGTCTACAGTTTAGGCTCCGGAAGAGACCTCAAAAGGGTTGTGGACAATATTCTCTAATGGAGCCTATCAAGCATCTGGTGCTGGTGCCGGAGCCGTTATAATATCACCTTCAGGTCAAAAAGCAATGTATTCTGCAAGGCTCAACTTTAAGTCCAGTAACAACATTGCAGAATACAAAGGAATGTTGCTTGGTCTCCGAAAAGCAAGAGCTCTTGGAGCAACTAGAATTATAATAAAAACAGATTCCCATGTTTTAGCAGGGCATGTTGACAAAATCTTCCAAGCTAGGAATCCACATCTTGCAAAATACTTAGAAGAAATCCACAAGACGGAGGCATTGTTCCAAGGAATTTCTATCCGAAGCATCCCTCGAGCAGATAATCAACTTGCAGATGTCTTAGAAAAGGCTGCAGTCGGAGCATTAGACGTCTGGGAAGGCGCTTTTTATGAAGAACTTGTTAAACCTTCGTGCATCAACTTCCCTCCACAGAAGTCCTTTGCATTCCAGTCACTGATTGGTGGAGTCCAATTTTGGATATTTTGCATAACAATACAACTTCGCTAGAAGGTCCAAATTTACATAGGCTCCAAGCAAGGGTCCAAAATTATGAGCTTGTCAACAGAGTACTCTATAAAGTTGGAGTTGTTCTCCTATACACCGATGCATCTCACAACCTGAAGGCCAAGATATAATTCGGGAAATTCACAAAGGCCTGTGTGGCAGCCACTTAGCTCCTCGTGCTCTAGCAGGAAAAACACTTCGTTAGGGGATTTATTGGCCAACAATTGTAAGAGATACAGAAACATTGGTTCGAACCTGCCAAGGATGCCAGTGGATGGGAAGACGAAGCCATCATCCACCGATGTCTCTTCAAGTTATTGATCTGGTATGGCCAATGGCACGATGGGGAATGGATCTCATCAGCTCTTTTCCAATGGCAAAAGGCAGCTTGAAGTTCGTGGTGGTAGCAATTGAATACTTTTCTAAATGGGTTAAAGCTGAACTCTTAACTGCTATCACTTCGAAAATGTACAGAAATTCTTTTGGCAAAATATTATTTGCAGGTTCGGAGTGCCTAGGGAGTTGACAGTCGACAATGGCACCCAATTAGAAGCCGAACCTTTTAATGAATTTTATGAAGGTTTGGGCATTAAGTTGTGCTTTGCAGCTGTTCGTCACCACCAATCCAACAGAGCTGTCGGGTGGGAAAATGGAAATATTCTATCTGGTTTAAATCGAAGGATTGTTGGGCTGGCAAAGGGGTTGTGGACTGATGAACTTCCAAAGATTTTATGGTCCATTCGGACCACTCAAGCTAGGTCCACAGGATTCACCCCATTCAAATTGTTATTCGGAGACGAGGCCATGACTCCCACGGAGCTAAAAGGTGGATCCCTTCGTGTAACGTAGCCTGAAGATAATGATGAAAGGAACATTTCGCTTGACTTGTCAGAAGAAACTTGGCTTCGAGCTATCGCCAATCTGACGAAGTACCAAGACAAGACGAAGGCATGGTATGACCCGAAGGTAAAAGTTAATGAACTTAGACCAGGTCATTTGGTACTGTGAAGTGTAGTTGCTCCAGGAAAGTTAGGAAACAAATGGAAGGACCATATATTATCCTACGCTTAGGGCGCCCCGGATCTTTTAAATTAGCCAATTTAGAACGGGAAGAGTTAAAGCATGCATGGCATGTGGATCACCTTAAACGTTATTATGCTTAGGGGCTTCTTGTAATCAATTGTAAAGTACCTTTCTAAAATAAATAAAGATGGAGGTTCGAATTATGCTTACTCTTCAAATATTCCT
>JAAALK010000080.1:47898154-47923653 GCA_019279435.1 Zizania palustris
CTGCGTGTGTGGGCATCTTCATGCACAAGTAGTTGTGATGCGCCATAGCTCCGAACTGATTCAACATGCCCCGTCCGAAGATGACATTATAAGCATACGGGGCATCTATCACATCAAAGATAACTTCTTCAGTTCGGGTTAATAAACCTTCTCCGAAGGTAACTTCCAGGCCTATCTGGCCAAGTGCATCAAGCGGAGGTCCTGCGAAGCCTTGCAGAGGACGAGCCGCTGGGAGGAGATGCTTCCTGGAAATGCATAACTGATCGAAGGCTTGCACAAAAATGATATCTGCCGAACTACCTCCGTCAATTAGCACCCTTCGGACTTCAGTCCCTGCAATATCAGCAGTGATAACCAATGGATCTGCGTGCGGGAACTTAATACCAGTTGCATCCTCCGCAGAGAAAGATATCGGAACATGAGACCACTCCGGCATTGCAGCTGTAGATGACGAAGTCCCAATATGACCTACTTCCCGAACGTACTCTCTTCGTTGTCTCTTGGACATGCTTCCGAGGGTACCTCCTCCGGAGATAGGGAGAACTACTCTTTTTCCTCTATCTTGCCCTTCCTCTTGCTTCGGAGGTGGCATAACATTGGCCACCGGAGGGTGCCTTGCAGCATCAAAATTTTCTATCCGCGCCATAGCCTGGACCGGGTCTGGGCGCGCTGCTGCTGGACTTCGGTCGGTACTGCCTCGACCCGAAGTTCTCTCCAAGTACTCTCCCCTTAGGGTAAGGATAGCCTTGCAAGTGTCAGTTGCATGGCTTTGATTTTCTCCATGAATACAACAAAAAAGGGTCTGGCCTTTGCCAGCCGTTTTCCCTGGCGGCCTCCAGCCGCTGGCCTTGTTCCTCGTAGACTGTGGAGCTCTTGGTGCAAACTTCTGTGGGGGTGCAATATTCAAGACTTCAGAGCGAGGGTGCTTTTGCCCTCTTCTCCGATCATGTTGCACTTCGAAGACTGGTTCCTGCGGCTGTGCCGAAGTCTTCACTTCTGCTTTGACTTCTTGCAATACAGTCGAAGTAGCAGCAGTCCTCCGAAGCCAACCCTCTTCTGACCTCGCATACTCCTCGAAGTATGACATCAACTGTGAGACTGAGGAGATGCTCTTCCGATGCAGTTTATCCAGAAGGCCTTGATGACTGACGCCTTCCCGAGCCGCATCAACCACTGAAGATGTGGACAGCCCCCGAATTTGCGACTTCGTATGAGCGAAGCGCTTAAAGTAGTGCCTCAATGTTTCTTCGGGGAGCTGTTTCACCTGGAAAGGCTTCCTGTTGACATAGGAGGCACGAAGGTGCCCTGAAAGTTACTTATAAACTTCCTCTTCAACTGCGACCATGAATTGATTGATCCTGGCTTCAAAGACCAGAACCATCTCAATGCCACTCCTTGAAGAGCTAACGGGAAGCACTTCGCCATAGTGTCTCTAACTCCGCCGCTAGCCTCAATCGCTTTGGCATAAGAACGCACGAACTCTCCGGGATCTTCATCTCCGGCATACTTACAGAGCTTCGAAGTTTTAAACTTTGGATCAAAGCGAACCTTCTGCAGCTCAGGATGCAATGGAGATTCATTGTCGTAAGAGGCGTTCTCCGGGGCTTCAGGATAACCAATATCGTCGTCTTCGGGCACTTCTGGGATAGTTGGGGTGGCTTGAGAGCGAAGCCTGTTCGCAGCTTCTTGTCGCCACCTTGCTACCTCAGCTTGAAGGTTGGCCATTTGAGTGGCCATATCCCCAAGGTTATCTTCATCTCCTCCGGAAGGACCTTCCGGGTCTTGAGAACTGATAGGATCAGTTCGAATCGGGATGGAGGGTGGAGAAGTTACTCCAGGCTGTCGGAGTATGGAAGGGGTTGGCGGAGAGGCTTCGTATGTTCGAGGGATAGAAGCCCCTTCCGGAGTTTGTGGAGGGAAAGCCAAAGACCCTCCGACATCAACTATGTCGAAGGGTATCTCTCCGGAGATCCGAGAGGACCTCCGAGTGGGATTGCGAGGTGCACTCCGCTTAGGAGGCATGATGTAAGAAGTTGGTAGAGAACGAAGTTTTTCGGACTAGGTTCCCCACGGACGGCGCCAACTGTTGGCGTAAAAGATTACGCTAACAGGTTTCTGTAGAAAAGAAACTAACAAACGAAGTGTTTGTGAAGCAAACTGTTCTAAGCCTCCGAAAGGATAATAACTTAGAATAGTTCGAAAGTGTGTATTGAATAACTTGTATTCGGTCCCTATTACAGGGTGAAATGGGGGGTATTTATAGGCCCAAACATTAAGGAAAAGACCTATTTACCCCTCTATTACAACCGTCATAGTGGAAACTATCCGGTTCCCTTAATAGGGCTAAAATGGTAAAAGACTAATCTAATGAGAAAGAAGATAAGTCTTCCATCTTAGCTGGTAGAAAAGATCTTGGAGGGCTTTAGTTCGAAGATGTACTCCGAACCAATGCCTATCTTCGTACTTCGAACTTGATTCCGGGTATCTTCGAAGATGATCTTCGGGGAACCTTCGAACCAGCTGACTGCCTTTATGTTGCTTCGGCAATAACCCCGAAGATGAGATATTTTCCCCCAACAGTCGACAATAACTAATACATACCACTTGCCGCCTAAAGAACTAACCCGAGAAGGACCTACAGTGTCCATGTGGAGAAGTTCTCCGGGTTGTTCAGTCATCACTGTGGTGATTGGCGAATGCGAAGCGGCAATCATTTTTCCATGTCGACACGGAGCACAAACTAAATTCTTCTCAAACTTGAGCTTGGGCAATCCTCGGATCAGACCTAGGGCGCTTAGACGAGCGAGCAACTCAAAGCTCATATGCCCTAGTCTCCTATGCCACTTCCAAAGCTCAGACGTCGATTGTGCAACAAGACAATGAGAAGATCCAGACGACTCAGAAAAGTCAGCTCCAAAAACTCTCCCAACTCTAAAGATCTTACACCACAACGCCATCAGAATTGAGCACTTGCGAAGTATCACGATGGAATCGCACTTCGAAGCCCTCATCAAGCAACTGAGATACAGACAGCAAATTGTATCCCAGGTTTTCAACCAATGCAACATCTTTGAGAGTGAAATTCGAGTTAATTCTTACCACACCTTTACCTTTCACTCTACTCCTTCGATTGTTTCCGAAGGTGATATGTTCCCTTTGCTTGGTTGTGGTGAGGCTAGAGAACCATGCTGCATCTCCGGTCATGTGGCGCGAACAACCGGAGTCCATGATCCACGTGCCCTCCAAGCCTCGATCTGTCGCCTACACATGATAAGAATATCTCGATCGCTCAGTGCTGGGGTGAGTGAAATAATGACGAGGCATCCAGCACTGAGTGACACGAGTAGTAGGCGCAGTAAAAGTAGACAGTCTACGCACATGATAATCAAAATGATGCAAAGTGCGAGGTCTACCTACATGCTGTGATCGAACAACATGTCGAGGTCTCCTACTCTGACGAGGTACAAAGCTACTCGCCCGGGTTCTACCACCATATGGAACATGGTGAACACCTCGAGGAGGAAAACCTCTCCGAGAAGCACGAGGAGCCTTAAAAGCGGGACGATAGTAAAACTCAGACTCATGCATACCTAAAGATTGGTAATGCATGTCCTGGTAACTCATCGCCTGAGAGCGTCGCTCATCCTTGATGCGACGAAAATAGAACCCAACCAAATGACTCGCCCGCTGACAGTAGGAACAGTGAAAAACTCTCCTTGGGGCACTCTCATGGGTCACAGGAGCAACTCTCACAGGCTCCTTGGGCTTCTTCTGAGTGGTTTTCTTGGGAGGATTTTTCTTGGCAGGTGTGGTTTTCTTTGGTGGTTGGGTAGGCTTTTTGGCTGATGGGGTGTCTAACAGAGCTCTCTCTTTCTCTAGGGTAGTGGGAGAGGTAAAAACAGTTTTGGTCTTACTGTCTGAAGGTATCCTCTCAAAACCCAAACCTAGAGCTACCCCTGCTCTGTTAGCACACAACTTGGTCTTGGCCAAGAGCAAATCCATCCTACCCTTTCCCTCAGTGCATTTGTTAACCATGGAAAGAAGGTATTCGTTTTCTGACATGAGGTTCTCAACCCGCTCTCTAACAGTGCCTAGCTGGTCCTTAAGGGTAATGCAAGTGTCACACACAGGTTGCACATCCTTAGAACTACCGGCCCTCTCCAATATAGCCTCTAAGTCATGAACATGTTTATCACGTAAATTAATGCTCTCCCGTAATAAAGAACAGTTCATGCAATCAATAACATCATGAGGTCTAGAATCCACCTCCAAAAGCTGCTTCTGTGCAGTCTCAAGCTCAGATAGAGTTTGAGCATGAACAGAACGCAACTGAGCAAGCTCACCCATGACCGTGGTACAAGAATCACATTCAACATCATTAACTTTAGACTTAAGCATGGCATATTCAGTAGAAACAGATTCTAGCCTAAGTCTAAGGTCTTTTCTTTCTCTAGCGGCTTGCACAAGTAATCTATCCTGACCAAGAACTACTTCATTCAGCTTATCTAATTTAATTAATAGCTGGTCAGATGATAGAGGTACCTCAGATGAGTCAAGCTCATCGCCGCTGTGATCGCTGTCGGCCATGAAGCAAAGGCCGGTGAAGTCTCGTCCCTTCTTGTCCTTCTTGTCCTCCTTCCGTGGGGACTTCTCCTCCTCAGAGCTCGACTCCTCAGTTGAGGACGTGTCGATGTCGCTGAGAGCAGCAACAAATGCTCTGTAAGCGGCCTTGGCTACTTTCTTAGCCATCTTGCCGCGCTTGCCCTTCACAAAGGGTTTCCTCTCCTTCTTGTGGTATTTAGGGCGCTCACTCTCATCTCTCTTTTTGATCTTAGGGCAATTGGCCTTGATGTGAGAAGTGTCGCCACACTCAAAACAACCACTAAAACCACTTCTCCTCTGATCCCGTCTCTCATGATGAAAACGGGTGAACCTCCGGGCAATGAGAGCAAGCTCATCATCATCTAGAGTGTCCACCTGCTCCTTTGTGACGGAGACCAGGGATGACAAAGCAAAACCATCTACAAGAACACAAGTACCAGATGTGCTTGGTTCTGCAGCGGTGCCACGGCTAGTGCTAGAAACCAATGCCAATGGTTGTGGCAAAGAGCTTCTGTGCACAACAAGAGATGCCTTGGCAATCTCTGTGGACTTCAGCTTGCTAAAGAGTTCATCACAGGTCAATGTGTCATAACCTGCAGACTCCTCAATGCTGGATATCTTTACTTCCCATATGCTACGGTCAAGAGCATAGAGAAGCTTGATAGCCCTATCATGATCACTGTAAGCAAGCGTCCCGTTGGATCGCAAGTTACTCACTATCACATCAAAGCGAGAAAACATGGCATCTATAGATTCACCAGGTGCCTGCACAAATAACTGATACTGTTGATTGTAGGTGCTTTGGCGCCTGGCCTTAATCTGAGTAGAGCCCTCATGAAAAATAGTGAGCGTTGTCCAAATTTCCCTAGCAGTCCTAAGGTGCTGCACCCTATCAAACTCACTTCTACTCAAACCAATGAACACTATATTTCTTGCCTTGGAGTTGGCATTATACTGATCCTTCTCTGTTTGAGAGGTGCGAGTCTCAGGGATGGAGTATTGTGAGTCCTCAATCTCCCAAATTGCATTTCCTTGGCTTAACAAGTAAGCCTCCATGCGCACCTTCCAGTATGCAAAATCAGTCCCATCGAACAGAGGAATTTTACTGCCTCTATCCATGTCACCAACAGATCACAAAACCGGTTAAGGTCAACTGGTGATCTTAACCTGCTCTGATACCAATTGTTGGACCGGAAACGGCGACCAGAGGGGGGGTGAATGGGAGCTTTTAAAAATTTGGGCTAAAAACTAGCCTTCGGTTTTAGTTCTGTCTTCTGCGGAACAGGCTTCGAACACTACCTTCGAAGGTCTGGTTCGGAGGTGTTTTGACAGCTCTGAACACAGGCTTCGCAGGACCAAAAGTTCGAAGCCAAGAAGACTTCGCTCCACTTACAACCCTCGAAAATCTATTGTGCTAAGTCAGTGCAGGCTCCGCACTCAGGGTGCTTCGAGCAGGCTTCGCACTTCACCCTTCGCAAGAGTGGACACCCTACTGAGGACTTCGACCAAGTACTTGGCAGCAGCAACGGGTGCTGGGCTTCGTACACGAAGGTCTAAACGCACACTGACAGACTTCGCTAGAGTCACAGACACGATAAAAGAACGGGCTTCGAACAGGGCTTCGCTAGTAAGCAGCGAGGTCTCGCCTCCTGTTACACAGAGCGACAGCACACTGAAAAACACACTTCGCACAAAACACCCTTCGCCTAGACAGGCTTCGGTGCACTACAACTAGCGAGGTATGTAAAGCTAGCTCAAGCAAAACGCACACAGAATCAGGGCTTCGCCGCTTGAACAAGGCAACACAATAAAATTGAACTCTGGATGAATACAACGAAGTGTGTGGCTAGTACAGGAGCTCAACAGTAAATGCTCAAAGGGTTAAATGTTACCTACCGAGCCCCCATATTTATAGCCCACAGTTCACCCAAGTGAAATGACTATTTACCCCTAGGGTTTACACCAGTTTTGTCTCTACAGAACAGAGGGGTACAAAAGGTAGTCCAACTTTATTCTGGAGGCTTCTCTGTCAGCTTTGCAGAGGGGACAGCGTCAGCTTTTTGCAGAGCAGACAGTGTCAGCCTTTGCAGTCTTTGACCTTCTGGAGCCTCCCTTTGCACGCGAGGGTGCGGTAGCTTCGGCGAGAAGCCTTGAGCCTGATGGCCTTCGCTTTGCCGAAGATAGCCTCCGATACAGTGACGGTTTTGAGCCGAAGCCATCAAAGCCCTTGGGCCTTCGCACCAACACCTCCGGAGTGGACCACCACGGCTTCGCAGCTACTCCCAGCTCGAACTCCGTCAGTCCGTGTACCGAAGCCATGCAGGCCGAAGTACCTCAAGACAACCTCGCTCCGGAGCTAGCCTTGCTCCGAAGCCTTCCTCCCTCCGAAGCCCCACCTTCGGAGTACCACCCTTCGAAGTCCCTCCTTCGTCCAAGGCCTCCGCACGAAGCATTCCATGAGCACTTCATCGCAATGTCTCTCCCCGAGCACACTCCTCGACGAGCCTCACCCGGACCATGCCTTCGATGCGCCTCGACTTCTGAGACCTTCGTCGGGCACCTTCGAATGTCTCCCTCCGGAGCACACTTCGAACTCCTTGCCTCCGCAGAGGACTTGATCCAGCCAACTCCGAAGTCACTCCATTCGGAGTACCTTCGAAGTGCCTCACCTCCGAGGACTTTGTCTCGGAGCACCTTCAGCCGGAGCCACGCTCCGCACTCTCTACCTTCACCTAGCACGCCTCGACCCGAGGACCGACCCAGACCCCTTCGCAGCCACCGTGACGGAGCTCCCCGCTCCCCTGGCATCAAGCCTCCCGCTTGACCCTGGTTCACCTGCTGCGAACCTGTCCGTCGCCTCCGAAGTCCCTGCGCACCACAGACAAGCAGACAAGTGTATCCAGTACTCCGGAGACCTCTTCGGGTTAGCAACCTCCGGCACACACTCCGGTGTACCGCCCAAAGTACCGAAGCCTTCGGTACGAACCCAATCATCGTGTACTGTCGGACCCCTCCGACAAGCACACTCCGCTGCGACAGCTGCAGCAACCAAACACCCCTTCGGTGAAACCACCTCCAAACACCCTTCGGAGGTCCAACCTCCGAATCCCCTCCGGAGGTACCCTCCTCCGAACACCTTCGGAGGTCCAACCTCCGAACCCCTTCGGAGGTACCCCTTCGAACCCGAGGGTAAAAGCCTGTCAATCACTCATCATAAACACCGAAACCAACCCTTGGTTTCTCAGGCTTCATCTTTGGACTGGGGTCTATTTTCAATCGTCCTTCCTCTATGTCCGATTGAACCTGTCGACGAAAAACATTGCAGTCGTTAGTATAATGTGAATGCGAATCATGCCACTTAGAGACATTGTATAGTCTCTCTTTGATCTCGGAGTGTGTGGGATCGGAATGGTGACTAGAGGGGGGTGAATAGGTGCCTCGAGACTTTCTTTCGAATGTGATGGCCTAATCGAATCACCCAACGCACCTCTAAGAACTCAATTTCAAGTTTCAATCCAAACAGTACAACAATGAGCTCCTCAAGATGGAAAAACACCAATTAGCTTTGATTCAAGATTTTAATCAACAACTATCAAAACACCCACTCAAGAGATCAATTTGAGTTTGTAAAAGTGAACCAGCTTGTTTCAATTCAATCAAAATTGAAATTCGTGCACTTCAGAAATTTTTCGGACGGTGAATAGTAAAGGTAACTTCGACAAAGTTCATTTGTTAATTTTTGCTTCAAATTGCAAATTTCAACTTCAGATTCAATTCAATTCAACAAATATATATTCAAAACTTGACAAGAATGCTAGATTCTAAAAATACAAAATGTTGCACAGCAAAATCAGATCTCTAGTAATTCACTCTACACGGCTGAACAAGTAAGTACTGAACAAACTCAAAGTACTCCACAGACTTCATTTTTTCTTCTCGGAGCTTAACCAACTCAGCCCCCGCGGTTGCTTGCTCCGCCTGCATTCTTTCTATCTCAGCTTGAAGCACAATTTGCTCGACTTCGAGCTTCTGATTTGCAGCCTCCAGACCAAGTCTAGCTCTCCTCTCCGCTGCTACCATCTCGTCCAAGTTGGAAATTCGAATTTCGGAGCCCTCAAGACTCCTTCGGAGGGCAGTAATCCTCTCCTTAAGATGAATACTTCCTCGCTCGTTCGAAACAGCTGCAGCTCGAGCCAAGACTATTTGCTGCGAGGAAAAAAGCAAGGTGAGAAATTGTTCTTAAGTTGAAATTAATCTTGTTTTTATAGATACTTCGTACCTGGTATGCTGCTCGTTCCAAAGTTACATTCAGCTCCGACCCTTCAGCCTCCCCAAGTATGGCTACCAAGTCTGTTCCCCCAACTTCGCGGTTATCTCAATCCAAAGGTTCGAGCAAGGCCCGAAGTACAGTCCCTCGCTCCAGAAAAGGAGCTAGGAGGGGGAGCATTGACAAAGCCCTTCGATCATCTTCGTTGGGTGAAGGGCCGGAGCGCTGCGCCGCATCCCTAGAAACTTCGGTGGATTGGCCCCCTCCGTGGATTGTCCCCCGTCTGTCGATTCTGACGAAGTTAATCCTGAGTTCGGAGCAGGAAAAGGATCCATTCTACCTTTACCTTTTCCGGGCCCCATCTGGGTAACTTCTGGAACTGACCTCGGAGATGTCGAAGTCCCAGGAGCAGTCTTCGTAGGAGGAGTCGTCTCCATGGGAGCAGACACTGCCAAATCAAAGGTATTATATATTGCATAATTTTGCAAGGTGAAGAAAAAGGTGCTTTAATGAAGTTTACCACCGAAATCCTGCCGGCGAATGAGTACGGGGCTACTTGGGGGGTCGAAGGCCCCTTCGAAGTCTTCATCAGACTCGGGGTCTGGAACCGAAGGGTTGGCTGTTGGAGCCTCCCTTGGAGCAATAGCTACCACTTCATCTGGAATTGAAGCTTGTTCAGCTATAACTTCGACTCCGCATTCAGCAGCAGGGGCTTCTTGACTCGGCAAGTCAGGCAGGATAATCGAGGTCCCGGCCTGTTCGGAGTTGTCTGGTGCAGCCGGCACACTTGCTGCGTCACCAGTGTCTACACCTTCGACATTTGCCTGCGCTTCATCTGCGGTAATAAGGCCCACGAGGACCCTTTGCATTTCTCTCACTCCCTCATCTTCACATGAATCTGAAGACAAAGCAGCGGGCCTGGAAGGAGCCACATTTTTAGGCTTTCGGGCTAACTTTTTTACAGGAGTCTTGGCTGGAGCTGAAGTCCCAGCATCTGATTTCCTCTTCTTCGGACCAAGCTCGGAAGGCACCCAGTCCGGAAGAGGAGGGGATACGACTCCGAGTACGCCCCATACTCGGTTAAGTCATTCCCAACTACCCACCAGTTTCTTCCTCCACTCCTTTTCAGCTAGAGTAGGAGCCCCAAGAATCTTCTCCGAAGCTCGAATGACTTGCTCTGAAGTCATAGGCGCTTGTGAAGCTGAAAGATAAGTTTTTATTAGTCATTTCATCAAATAATCATATATAAAACATGTTGTAGTTTTCGAAGTTACCTGCAGAGCTCAAGTTCGAAGAAAATTTTCGGACTCCTCCCTCCAGATCTTCTTCGAAGTTGATAGGCCAGTTGGCCATAAAAGGTGGAATTTGGAGCCCAATAAACTCCTATGCTAAGTCCCACATGCTCATGCGATGACTAATTCGTTGGAGAAGATTAAGGCAGGCTTCGAGCTGGCTGGGGTCTGGGTGGACTTCGGCTTCTTGCAGGGGTCCGGCTAGACGACTGTCCACTCCAACTTCGGCGTAGAACCACCGGAGAATCCAATCTGTGTACTATCTGGCGTTGATGGCCTTCGCTGGGAATCGCAGTTGGAATTCATCTCAGAGTCTGAAGTTGATGCTGCCGAAGGCTACTACGATTTTTTCCCCTCCGGAGCCTTGGTAAGTCTTCGGCTGGCAAGATGCTTTGTGTAGTGCTGCAAATATTTCTACTCTCCCTTCGCAGCCTTCAGCTCGCAGTGCCCATTCGAAGATAGCTAGGTGCGCTATTGCGTTCGGAGACAATTGAGAAAGGGTGACATGGAAGAGATCTAGTACCTCCGATAGGAAGTCTATTGCCGGGAGCCCTAACCCTGCTTTGAAGAAATCTTCGAAGATGATGACTTCTCTAGGCCACGGCGAAGGGATGGCTTCCTTCCCTGGTTTGCGGACATTAATCTCTGGGCTAATCTTCCCTTCGACCACTACTGCGATCGTCTTCCTCTTGCAGGTGGATGGCCCCAATTTGTAAGATTGGTTGGAATACTTCGAAGAAGATGGGAGGAGATCATGGGGACCGATCTGTTGGGGATTCACTGCCGGCGCCGTCATCGCTGCCGCCGCTGCTGCCGCTGCCATGGCCTGTTGCTGGGCTAGGGCCGAAGTCGCCCCGGGAGCCTTGAAGCTTGTCTTCGCCATCAATTCGAACCGAGCGATTGGGGCTAAGGTTTGGAGGCTAATGGTTGATTGCGCAAATACGGTGAGAAAGGTGCTTGAGACGTTTCTAGGTCGTCTATTTATAGCCTAGGTTCACAATTTTTTACCGTTCAGACTTGCCGTTTCGGATTCTTGACCGTTACTGTTTACGAAATTAACGCACTGCATAGCTTCTTCTAGAAGGAAAAAGCTAACGGCTATTTCTTCTAAGTCTAAAGGACTTTCTGGCTTCATAAAAGTTGATTCCATAATTGTTCGAATAGAACTCCCTTAGAAATCAATTTGAAGTTATGAATCTTCGTGTATTCGAAGGTTGATAAAATTTGTTAACCCCTACACATGATTATTTTTCTTGCGTATACTGCTCTCCTAACCTTACAGATCATGCGGAGAAGCGTATTCGAGGCGCTACTATTGGGGGAAAATACTTCATCCTCAGGGTCACTACAGTAACAAGACGAAGGCAATCTATTAAACTGAAGTTCCAGTATCTAACTCTGGTTTAGTACTTGGTCAAGTTCGAAGAATCAAAGCGGACTCTTGTTCGGAGTATAGCTTCAAACATCGATTCTTCAGAGAATCTCCCTACCAACTAGGATGGAAGACTTATCTTCTTTCTCATTAGATTAGTCTTTTACCATTTTAGCCCTATTAAAGGTCTTTTCCTTAAGATTTTCGCCTATAAATACCCCCCATTTTACCCTGTACTTAGGATCGAATACTCAGGTATTCAATACACTACTTCGAATTACTTCAAGTTATTATCCAACTCGGAGGCTTGGAATAGTTCGCTTCGCAAACACTTTGTTTGTTAGTCTCCAATCTCTGAAAACCTATTAGCGTAATCTTTTACGCCAACACCAGAGTTCAACTTCAAATAGATGAGTCAATTCAGCAAGCAATCAATCTCCGGAACATATCAGCAAACAGAAACTCTAATAAGAACTCAGAATTTTCATATGAGAAAAGTGGAACCAGCAGATTAATGAGTACACTAGACAAGTGTATCAGATAAAAATTTTAGGCCTTCCTTCACACATAATTCACAGAATCATTTGAAGGCAGTACCTATCTCATGGATCACATGAACTATAAACATTCAGCACAAAGCATAGAACAAGAATTACTCAAATCTATCAACTAGGTTCAAGAAACCATCATGATCAACACAAAATAATCAGTTCATCATTCAATCATATGAAATCCCTCTAAAACTACTTTAATAATCAGCCAAAAACATGATGAACACTTGATGAAACATTTCATCAAACATGTGGAGATCAAAAAACCAAAACTAAAAAACAGTTCGAGAATAATTTTTCAGCACTGTGGTGACTACTTTGAGCAGCAAAAGAAATACGAAGACATCACAGAAATCCTTTGCAACTTTCAAAAATGGATCACTCAATTCATGCACAACAAAAGTTATGTAAACTTCAACATCAACTTCTGCACTATATTGTCCAGAAAAAGCAGCACAAAATCGAATTTGATCACAAAGAGTACCTGCGCTAGAACAACCCTTATAGTGAACAGTCCTGCCGAAAGTCACTGTGCTTCATCCGAAAATTCTTGAAACTCCTGTTGCTCGTCCAAAGCTAATCAAACTGAAGTTTTCTCAAGTTTTTTCATCTCAAAATTTGTCTCACAAGTGCTCTAATGGATCAGCCAACATAGGGGGGATAATATTCTACCAACTCTTCTAGAAGCCCCCATTTGACACATAGACCCTTAGTAATTTCAGATTTAACAATTCTGAAAATTACCTTATAAAAACTAAAAGTAAAATTACAAATTGACTCGCATTTTAATATAATTCCAGAGTAGAGCCACTCTAAAAATTATAACAAGAGGTTACACTACCAAACTGAAAATTTAAACTAAAACTAGACACCTATTTATTGAATTGACAAAAACAATAAACGTTTCGACGGTTTTCAGCAAAAACCGACAAAGCCTCTCAACCCTTCGACTCGTGACACCACTTCGCGACTCCCAGCGCCAGCAAGACACTTGCGCTCTCGATCCCCTCAAGCCGCCTAAATGCTTGTCCTGGCCTCCCTCTCGCGAACCCGGTCGACATGCCATCGCAGTTAGCCGTCCGTCCAAGTCTCGCTTCGTCTCTTCGTGCACTCTTGAGATCTTCTCCAACTTCGCCCGGCCTCCCTGATCCTCCGGCATCAAGCTCCACGCTCGACCCTCGATCACCCGTCGTCGATAGTCGGTCAGCATCTCCACCCTGCACAAACAAGACAAGCCAAAACAAGAACACGATGCAGCGCTGAAACCCTCGGCAGCCAAACCTCCATTTCACATCGAAACCCTCGATGCACTCAACCCACTCTCAACTACTCATCCGCTCAGACACTCATCCTTGTCAATCACTCATCATCTAGACCGAATCCACCCTTTGTTTCTTAGAGCGCAACCCGTTGAAAGCTAGATCCACCAAATCCATTTCTGAAATATTAAGACTAAAACATCAGTTTCTGGTATCTCTAAATCACTTTATATACTTAGAGACATTCTCGCTAGATTTCTGTCTAACCGATGTTAAGTGTGAAAGACTAAGTTCCACTACTACAAAGCGACACTGTAGCGACGGGCAAAAACGTACTGTAGTGGCAGGCAACCAGTCTGCCACTGCTTTAACGCCACTGCTAACCCCACCACCGTTGTGTCAACAGTGGTGGCGGGCGTGCTGACATAATATGCCCGCCACTACTATGGCTAACAGCAGTGGCAGGCAGATTACGTCAACGCGCCCGCCACCACTGTGTCAACAGCAGTGATGGGCACGCTGACGTCATCTGCCCGCCACTGCTATGGCTAACATTAGTGGCGGGCAGATGATGTCAGCCTTCCCGCCACTACTGTGTTTTCCCCATTTTACAGAAATGTTATATAAACCATTATTCAAACAGTCTCCAGAATATATATTCAGAAATTCACAGCTCCACAGTAGTAACACAACATAACAAAACCATAATGTATTCATAGCTCCACACAACCATCCATGGCAGCAACAACAGCAACACAACAACAACATCAATTTACAAATTTACAAAGTTCACATTTATCACAAACCAAGTTTACAAAGTTTACATCTCATCATCGGAACTTCAAAATTAACAATTGTTCACCCTCAAGATTCACAGCTTGTATTCACAACTCCACACATCCATCCACAGTAGTATACATGATTATTTTGTTTAATGTTTCTTCTCGGAAGGCCAACTCACATATTGCGCATCTTTTTTTGCTTCTCAGCTTCTAAATTCTTATCGATTAGTTGTACTTGCCTTTAGTTCTTCCAGCCTAATCATATAGAGTTGGATGCTTGACCACTTCACCGTTAGGATCGAAGAATACTCCAAGCTCATGAAGAACTTCATGCATCGTGAAGCGGCACATCCTTGATATGATTCCATATATTTGTGATTCTGAGAGTTGGCTCTTCTCAGCAATGGTTGATGGACCTGACGCCTGTATACATAACATATAAGTACATACGTTGCAAGTTATATTAGATTAACACACAATAAATCAACTTACTTCTTTAGTATCCTCAGATACTGTCCGCGCAAACTTTCCTAAGTCATTGCACATGAAATCACAAGTATAATACCCGCAATGCACCGAACCAGGAGATTGGTTGTGACACTTCAAAATAGACAAAGTTAAAACGATATATAGTTTGGCTTTATCAATTGAATTATGAAATTTCAAAATATAATATTACCGGATAGTTGGTTCTGATATGCATATCTTTCGGCCTCTGTGGATCATGTGGGCCACCTAACCTTTCCACGTAATATTTGTATGCACTCTGAATAACATTTAATATATCTTGATATTCTTTTTTGGGTTTATCGAGAGAGTCGAGCACATAAACCCTTGAGTTCTTCAGGTATATCAGAAGTGCAATCCAATGATCACTATCGAAAGAAGTAATATATGATTATGTTATTTTCATAATCGATAAAACATGATTAAGTGGATATAGTGGGTATACTTACTTAAAGTTATATGCACACTTATCATTTCTCTGTCCATCCATTGAAACATGCATTGCACAATGTACAACGTGGCACAATTCCTTTTACTCTTCTTAAGTGCATCTTGGTCTTTATTGAACATCTTCTTTTGAAACTTTTTTCGACCCGCAATCCAGTACTTGTCATCGTTTCGGTTTAGTACTGGGTTTAGTGTACTTTGACTTATCAATGATGGGTTCAAGTACCCATATTTATTAGACGTGTCACAACATGAATTCAATTTGCATATGTTAGGAAACAATAGTCAATATAAGACATGATTGATTTTTGCGTTGTATTGACAAAGTAAAAAGTACTTAAATGCACCAGAGCATCATGCTTGTGATGTCGGTTCGCTTCAGATGGAACATCTGATGGAAGTCGTCAAAAAATAATGCAAGAGTAAACTCTAGGCAGTTGAATATTTCTTTTGGAACCTTCACTTCTATTTGTGTAACTCCTAACGAAGACGCTTCGAGGTACCAGTCATGAAATGTTCTCATCTGCCAGGACATACTCTTAAGTACTCGTTGGGTAATAATGGTTTGCCTGGTTCGTATTCGATATAATCCTCGCCTCCGTAGGTCCATTTATCAACAGAATGTGAGTCCGTCTGCTTTTGTACTAGAGCCTTTAAGGGAGCCGCTACGGGCGTAGAACGTGTTTGCCCCATAGTAGTAAAAAATGTAAGCATTTTATATGTCGGCGCAGAACATTGCCCAGCTTGAACAATTGTCTTGTGGATTGTGGGCTTTGGGCATGCATCTTGTTTTTCAGGCTCGACCACTAGCACTAGCTCAACCAGAACTGGCTCTAGCATTTAGTGTTGGGCTCAGTGGGCTCAGGCAATAGCACTAGCTCGACCAGAACTGGCAGTGGCATTTGATCAGGCTCGGCCGTTGGAAATGACACTTCCACTTGATCAGGCTCGGCCAGTTTAGGTTCTATCACTTCTGCCAATTTATCGGGCACTGGCTCCTTCTCTGTCTCTCCCTCTATCTCACGCTCATCAACGGGTGATAAAGATCCTATATTTTGCACCTCGTGAGATGAAGGATATGTGGGGGATTGCGATGAGACAATAGGCGATTTACTCTGAGAACTTGTATGTAGTAATTTAATATCTCGGCTCGCCCATATGACAAAGTTATTCAATGCATCTATGATTGTCTCAATCCCCTCATCAGGCATTGAAATATCCAAGGGGTCATTGATAAATCTATCGTTGGTGATCTCATTGACCTGAACCTTGGTATACTCTGCAGGAATACGCTGATTGTGAAATAAATCCCCGAGCATAGCAATTCCTCGTGCAGCCTCTTGGGAATGCCCTTTGCGCCCTATCGGTACATGCAGGCTGCATGGTATGTCCTCTTTGATATAATTTACAGGAATTTTTTCTTGTACTGAGCCAACACTGCTTGTACATCAAGTCGTACCTCTGGCATAATTATCTATCCCGCTGCAGCCTGCATTATTTTGGATTCTCATTAATAAATTCAAAAAGGTGTCACTCCCACTCTGCACGGCACTCTACGGCATCGTCTGTGTGTGAATGACACTTCTTGTATGTGGCACCCTCTTGTTTCTTAAAAGTATTTTTCTACTGTGCTATAAAAGAGACACCTCAGGTGCGCCCTCGATGTTCCTCATTTCTGAGAGCAGATGTAAGATGGTCATTACATCCCTCGGGCTTGAACTTTCCAGCCTTCTCTGACTCAGTGATTTACTGTGCTTTCTAAAATACTTCACTAGTCAATGAGTCGGAGAGCTTATATTGGCCCTCAGGTGTTTTTTAGCTCGACATAGGAGCCATCTCTTAGTGCGTTGATCAGCACCTGAAAACTGTTCAGGTAACCCAGCCGCACGGTCCACCTCCTCCTTTCTACTCCACTCATCCTCCTTAACCTTATATCCACCTGGGCCAAGTTTATGTGGGAACTTATTTTTCTTATTAAGTTCTTTGAACATGATGTTTTCTTGTTTTGCTTCTTCCAAGCAATGCTACAATTTGAATTCGTTCCATTCATTTGGCGTGATAAATTCATAGTCATTGAGTGGTGACTCAACTTTCTGAAGGTACTATGTGTTCAGTTTAGTCCAGAACGTGCAAAGAGACTTCCTGATAGTCTTCAATGTGGCAGCTTTAGCATCTTCTAAGCGATATTCCGAGAATTTATAATGTGCTTTTATATGATCCCACAATTCGTTCTTCATAGCTTCAAGTACAATCTTCCAGTTTTTCCAAATTATCTTACACCACTCCCTGGCGAGACATCCACAATCATTACGACACTTAGCTATGATTTCTTTCGGCTTCTTTGGAGCCCCATCAACATACACATCTTCAATCTTATAGATAGTTGTATGCAGCTTGTTCTTCTCCCGTTTTCCTCTCGTCTTCGCATTTGTAGAGGATGTAGTGGCAGCGGGCTCAACAGCTGTTGGTTCAGATGACTCAACAGCTAGGACAATAGCTATTCTTTTCCCGACTTGGAATAATCGATGCTTGCTTCCTCGCTTTGGACGATCCTATAACGATAGACAATGTGAGCTTCAGGAATGTAATCCTCGGTTAGAAGCTGCTCTAACTTGTTACTAACGCAACAATTACCTCCGCTTGAGCTTCAGGAATATAATCCTCATCGGCGTTTTCTCTCGTTCTCTTTTTCCTAGGCTCCATTGGATGTTCATTCTCCGGAGAGTGGTACGGAGATTCACTGTCGGAGGATCCTTTAGATGAACCCTCTTTATTTGTTTTTACGAGAGATTCATAGATGAGATCCTCAACGGGACGTCCTTCTTCCGCCATAGATGAACTATTCATAGTTAAGAGTCTAATGTATCAGAATTTTGGTTATGCAAATAAGGTTCGCTGTTATATTTTCATGTACGAAACAATGCACAAAGTGGTTGAGGCCTTAGCATATTTTGTGTTGTTTTTCAAATATGTTAATGGCTGCCATGGAACCATGGCACATCCATTCCCTGGCAGCAGCACAAGAAAGAAGAAGTTGTTGAAGGGAATGTATGTGTCACATGGCTTGAATACATACATGAGATAACTCAATAACAATTTTCATCATAGGCCTCTAAAAGATAGCAATATAATCTAAACCGGACTATTGAAGATCTAATCCCTAGCAGTGTTCTAAAAGGCGCCAGGCGCTAGTCGGGCGGTGGCTTAGTGCCTAGGGCAGAGCCCATTTTCCTTTATTTTTCGGTTCCCCACGGGTTTCTTGAAATAAGGCAGGAAAATATAGCGCTACTATGCTAATCCTCAAGTTAGGAGATTGTGTTGTTCTCTCTCTCTAGTGTTGTTGAGGCCTCAGTATATTTTGTGTTATTTTTCAAATATGTTCATGGGTGCCATGGAACCCGTGGGCACATCCATTCCTGACATCATCATGAGAAAGAAGAAGCTGTTGCAAGGAATGGATGTGTCTCACGACTTTGATGACATACATGAGATAACTCAATAACAATTTGCATCATAGGCCTCTAAAAGGATTTGCAGAATCTAATGTATGAAAACTTTTCTTGGCTACATAACTCCTCTCTCCCAAGTCCCAACTCCCTTTTTGGATGAAATCACATTGCAAACATTACAATCCGAAGGCCAAAAAATGGATGAAATGGTCTTCATTGATATATGTAATACATTACAATATTTCTTTATCACTGTCATTATTAATCGCTCTTTGAACTCAACCAGCCACTACCCTCCCCAAGAAAAACAACTTCGGAAATCTCAGCAACTCTCAACTGCTTACTACTTATGTCCAAAAAAATGGCTAGTCGTAACTTCCCAAGAAAGTGCTAGTAGTGACCAGCCATGAACTGGAACCACCATCAAGTGACTAAACTCTGTTTTCCACCCCCTTCTTGTTCCAAGGACAAAACATAGGTTACCTTTATTGTGTTTGTCCATGAAATTCTGGTTCTGTTCAATTTAGCTATATCAATGATCTCATCTATGTTGGCCTCATATGGATGCATACTATGTATTGTTTATTTTGTTTCTCATTCATTGTTACATTGATTTATACATTTCTTTTTAGAATATGCTTAACCACAACAATTCTTGAATGTTTGGCACCGACGTTAGTCTATTTTTTCCTCTTAAACAAACATGTTCTTTTTACTCCTAATATCTCTGTCAAGAGAAAGGAAATGCATGCTCTGAAGAACTAATCAAATCTATGCCATGCCAGTTATTTTGACAGAATTATGTAACTGTTAGAGAACGAGCCCTTTTCTCTAGCATTAATATCAAATTACCACAAATTATGGCAACGCGGGCTCGGGGATGGCGGCGATGGTCCGAGGGTGGCGGCTGAGAAACCATGTTGAAGAACATGGGTTTGATACTCCAGATGTGATGAGTGATTGTCAACGGAAGTCAAAGGAAGAGACATTAAGACTTGCCGTGTCTGAGGCGCGTGTGACTCAGGTACACGGGCAGCGAGCGACAGCTGGGCATAGGAGCCACAGAGTCGAGCTGGCCCAATCCGGGTACATGGGCTAGGAGCGGCAGAGGATCCACTGGTCTGTTGACTGGGTTTGACTCAGGTACACGGGCGGCGAGTGATTGCCGGGCTGAGGAAGCTGAGGGGTCGGGTCGGCCCAATCCGGGTACCCGGTGCGAAGACGGTGGACGCTTTGTCAGTTTCGGCGCAAAACTAACAACCTATGATTATTTTGTTTTTAGGATATTAATATTTAGTTTTTATGTCCAGAATATTTTATTTGTGTCAGTTGAATTTTCCAAGGGTATTTTAGGATTTTCGGAATTTATTTTAGAGTTAGTGTTAATTTACCTTAGGGGTAAATTAGTCTTTTCATGTATTAGGAGTCGCCTATAAATAGGCCTCTACCCCCCTAGGGATGGGATAACTGTTTTCAATAATTAATCCTCAGTCCAAAAATTGCGGTGGCATCATCTATTCTGTTCTCCGGATTTTTCTCATCTACATTTCCTTGAGATTTTTTCTCTGGAGCAACTGTTTTCGCCACCGCCAGCCAGACGTGCAGCAGTTCTCGACGGGAACCTTTCAGGCATGTGGATCAAAACTGCAGCAGCCGGCTGCGTTTTTCCTCTTCGGCATCGCACAACATCAGGCGCATGCAAAAAGCTTCAGGCGCACAGATCGAGGCCGAGTGACAGGGAGCAGCAGCCATTGCGAAAGCCATCAAGCTGCATGCAGCAATGCAGCATGGAAGTTCTCGAGGCGACTAGCATGCAGCTTTAGTTGTCGTAGGCAGCATGCGCAGTGTCAGATTTCCCTTGGCACGGCGATCGGCGTGAATCAATCAGCCTGCAAGTTGTTTTTGTTCGTTGTTTCCCGTCACGGCAGCACTTGGACTCAGTCGGATTCTCTGTGGCAAAGAAACGACGACGCAACTGAGGCAGATCACAGCGCGCGTGGCAGCAGTTCCGGCGGGAGCAGCTCGAGGCGTACGGCAACGACGACAGACGCAGGTAATCAATCTAATCTCCTATTTTCTAGGTAGATCAATTAGTTAGATAAACATATATTATTATATTAGCCTACTGTTTTGTTTATTAATTTTGTGGTTAATGTTTATCCGATAGAAAATTATTAGTACTCGGACAATTTTATCTAAGTATTTTAAATCCGCTCGTATATAGGAAAACAAAATTAATTAAGATATCATTAGGTGCAATAATATTTTTATTCTCTATTTACATGAAATATCTTAGGTTTATTTCTAAATTAATTTTTGAATGATCCATATTTTATTCTTTTGATTAGGTTCCGTTATTTCTAGAGTGCTATATAAATATTTCGTGGTATATCTTGGTATTTTATTTACTGCAGTATTTTTATTTAGACTATCTTTAATATCATTTTGATTAGGACACCGGTCATTTTTAGGCTAGACAACCTTGGTTTTTGTAATTTGCTTTGCCAATATAATTTGTCTGGTTAAGCTTGTTTGGGTGTTGGGATTAGGTCGTAGTTTAGCAAGAAATTTTTAGGCGCTCATTCACTCCCCCTCTGGTCGCTACTTTCGGTCCTACAAGTGGTATCAGAGCCAGGTTAGAGTTTTCTTATATCTTAACTGAATCTAAACCCAAGTAGTGATCATGATGTCTTCTGGTAAAATTTCGTCCCTAGAAGCTTTTGGCTACACTTATTGGAAGACTTGCATGCGAGCATACCTTATGAGCCAGAGCTCAGACATATGGGAGATTTATGTTCATCCTACCTTCACCATAGTGCCTATTGCTGCGGATACTGCTACAGATGTAAAGCGGTGAACATTTTATTTTCTGGTCTAGGTCCTAGTGAGTTTGAGCGTGTTAGCCATCTCACCACTGCTCGAGAGATCTGGGCTACCCTCCAGGCACACCATGAGAGGACAGCTCAGGTGAATGCTAGGCTCTACCTGACCTACCGGCGTGAGTATGAAAATTTCTCACAGAAGTCAGGTGAGACTGTTGAGGCTTTGTTTGGTCGTTTTCAATCGATCATTAACAAGCTTCATGTCAACAAGGCCGAGCGTGATCGCTGGTCTCAGATCATGAATAAGCACTTAAGGTACTCCATACCTTGGACTCTAAGATCTAGGAGATCAAGGTTTCTTCTATTGTTGAGAGCGCGTCTTATGATACCTTGACAATCGCAGAGCTTTTTAGTAAGCTCAAGGCCTCATAGGTCGATATTCAGTTGAGATCAAATCTCACTGATTCTGGCTCCAATACTCTGGCACTTGCGACACCGTCTGCTTATCCTACTGGCATGAGCTGTACTGCTTTTTCCTTGATGTCTATCTCCGAGGAACAACTTGATTCGCTAGGAGATGATGATTTGTGTTTGTTTAACAACCGGGTGCGACAAGTCTATGATAAGCGAATGTTTAAAAGACACGGCACAAAATCCGGATGCTTTGAGTGTGGTGACCCAAGTCATTTCATCGCCGACTGCCCCAAGAAGAAGAATTACAAGAAGGGAACCGGTGGCAACTCCTACAACTCCGGCAAGTATGACAACTACACTTCCACAAAGGGCAATCCCAAGACAAGATTCTTTCAAAAGGCTCTGAAGGATTACAGGCGTGAGAACAAGAAGCGAGACAAGACCTTCTTCGCCGAGATAGAGAAAAGATAGTCCAAGAGATCCTCGTCTTCCTCCTCGACTTCAAGTTCAAGTGATGAAGAGATCATGATCAGGAAGGGGAAGGGGAAGGACAGGGACAATCAGGCGGGCCTCTATTTCATGGACTTCGAGGACAAGCCAAAAAGTCGCTCACGTCACAGCCGAAGACCCCACAAGAGCGTCTGCTCAATGGCTCTTGGGGAGAAGAAAGAAAAGGACTCCTCTGACGACTCCGACGATGACGACGATGAGAAGGCATCTTCCTATGAACAAGAAATTGTTAATTTACTAGAACAGAACCGTCAGGAGTTGAAGTATCGGGAGAAACTGCTTAGAGGGGCTATGAAGAGGATAGATGAGCTTGAGAGTGAGCTTGCCATTGCGAATGGCAAGATTGAGAGTCTATCGTCTTCCCCTTGCTTGGGTGATAGTAATGAGTGCCCTAACAGAGAGAGTAGATGAGAGAGACGCTATGTCCACGAAGCTTGAAAGCGCTCCGCTGGAGCTGAAAAATGCTCATGTCACTGTCGTCGCATCTTGTGTAGACTGCCCATCCCATTTAGCTAGTATAGCAGAGCTGAGAGCCAATAGTGATGATCAGTTGAGCGAGTTAGCTGGAGTGAGAGCTAAGTTGGAGCAGACTAAGATAGAGCTTGAGACATTGTCAGTTCCACCCACTGTTTGTGAGAACTGCTTGTCCATAAGAATTGAGTTGATCAAGCTAAAAGCTGAGAAGTCTGTCGAAGTTGATAAAGAGTGTGAGATCTGCTTATCTCAGGTCGAGGTGTTAGCTTCTTGAGAGAGGAGCTTGCTGATGTTCAAAACGAGAACTTTTACCTCCGTTAGATCCTGAGTTGGATCAGTGCCAAAGAGCCACAGCTCGGCATGATGATCCAGCAGTTCAAGAGATAGGATGGGTTTGGGGTAGGTAACACTTATACCAATGCTGATTTTGAGAGTGCCATTAGCCGAGCTGTGGAGTGGAGTAAGATGACTCCTGAACAGAGATATTCCAAGACTCACTCCTCTGAGTCCTTTAAGGATAGTCAGCCCAAGGATGGAGTGTTCCAAGAACAACCTAAAGCTCCATCTAAGAAGCAAATCTTGGTCCCAACACTACAAGAAAACAGAACATTTTCGTCGGCCAATTTAACTTCCGTCGGCTTTCAAAAAGCCGGCGGAAGTTAAATACCTTCTGTCGGCTACTTCAGGCCAACGGAACTTAGGCTGCATTTTTTCGCGCCCGATCTGATCCCCCTAACTTCCGTCGACCAACTAACTTTCATCGGCTTTAATGCTGGCCAACGGAAGTTAGGGGGTTTTTCCCCAACCGCGCGCGTGTATAGAGAGACCTAACTCCTTGTACGCGCCACACCCACCGCCTCCAGCGCCCAGCCTGCGCCGCCGCCCGCCCACCTCCGGCCGACGCCGCCGCCCGCCCGCCACCCACCTCCGGCCCATGCCGCCGCCCGCCTCCGGCCCGCCTCCGGCCCGCGCCACCGCCCTGGCCGCCGGCTGCCCGTCGTCTTCCCGCCGCCCGCCCGCCGCCTCCTGCCGGCCCACCTCCCGCTCGTCGCCTCTAGCTGCCTCGGCCACCACACCCCTGTCCAGTCCCGCCCACTACCGGCCCACCACCCTGTGCCCGGTGCCGGTTCGCACATTGCCTGCCGACGTCCTGCTAGCCGGCCGCCCGCCGGCCTCCGGACATCGTCGCCGCCCGTCGCTGCCCATCATCGCCACCCATCGTCGTCCAACGGTCAAGTAATTTTTTCAGCTTTATTTTTTTTCACTTTTTATTTGTGAATTATGTTTCACATAAATTGTTAATGTGTTAAGTTATTAGAAGATATATGTCACCCAAGATAAATTGTTAATGTGTTATTTTTTTTCACTTTTTATATGTGAATTGTGTGTCACATAAATTGTTAAGGTTAGAAGATATGTGTCACATACAAAGTTGTTATGGCGGCGCGGTGAGGCGAGGCGTTAGACTACCTTCACACCTTTTAGGCGAGTATGGCATGCGGCGAGGCGACGCCATACTCACTTCACACTTCGCAGAAATGGCACATGATTTATCGTCACTTAATTCTACTCAGGTCACTAATACAGTAATACTACAATCTATATAGCCACTAGCGAGATTAATATTTGTAAGTCACTTAGTGTTAGAACTGATTGGTTCACTAGAGATTAGAGTTTAATTAGAAAATTAACTGAATTAATCAGTTAACTAAATAATTAAAATAACATATTACATAAAGCTGCCATACGTACATAGGCATGGCATATGCTTTTGTGTTGCTGTCACACAGTCATGGCACAACTTTTTGCCATGCCTTTTTCACTATCTTTCTCTCTCATGACATCTCCTTTTTCCACGGCCATCTCTCTCTCATTACAAGTGTTTTGTTTGCGATGTGCTATTATAATGATTTCATTATGATGATTAGTATATTATATATATGTATAATTTCTTATATATATTCTTTTCTTATGCAATTTTTTATTTGACACCAACGTAAATAGTGTAATGAAACCTATGCGTCACCCGTTTCGGACCAACATGTCTCACACGTGTCATGCGTGTGAGATCTATAGGTTCGGAATTGTCCCTTTTTGGACAGCCTCGGAGTGGTCGACAGAGTGTGGCATTTATGATGAGTCATGAGTCTGAACGAGATTTCAGTAACATAACCTTGTTGTTCTCCCTTGCACCACTATCAGGCGTGTAATTGGAGAACAGCGGGGTTATGCTGCTGAAATTTTTTTCGGATTCATGACTCATTATAAATACCACGTTCTGTCGAGCACTCTTGGGTGGGTTTAGGACCTACTTTTTCCTATATACATTGGCCCGTGTATGTAGAAAACGTCTAGTACTTATGATGCATTCTTGATTGAATGAATGTTTTGCCTATAGAATGGCTGAGGACGACCGACAGTGGATGTATAGTGGTTGGATGAAAAGTGGAGCTCACACGAGGGAGTGGGTAATCAACGCTGAGAAATTTGTTGATCGTGCATTCGCTTTGACAACAAACACTGGCGCGAGGTGGCCCATGCATGAAAGTGCAGAAATTCTTGTTGCAAGACAAGAGGACATTGTCACTGCATATTTGCAAATATGGTTTCGTGCCAGGTTATGAAGTTTGGACTTTTCACGGCGAGACAGGCCATGAAAAAACGGTATTAGTAGTGGAAGAAGAAGATGATAGCGTTGCTGACGATAGGATGGATGAGATGCTTGATGCTATATGACCGGAGTTTGAATCA